>CABHPR010094088.1:0-13309 GCA_902168415.1 Peromyscus melanophrys
TTTTCCTAAAACTGTAAATTCCTGTAATTAAGGTATGCTTCAAAAATTAACCCTAGAAGAATAAGAATTGGAGAATGGAGTAGCTTTCTGTGTTGAATTACTAGTGGGAGGAACAGAGCACTCTGTTCTTAGGAGGAAGCAGGCCATTAGAGGAACCACATCTAAATGCTGTGTGTCAGAAATGAGAGGAAAATGGAGTTTCCTTGGTGCAGAAGAAACGTATAATTATCTGGGACAACAAGCATTGATATTTATTGTAGTGGGATGCAAAGAAAATACTGAAAAACAAGACTCCTGGTGTCTCTGCTCCACATCTGCCCAATTAATTTGGGGGTAATTTTATCATTTTAATCTACATGAAGCTCCTCCCTGGTTGCTAAAGTGCCCTGGTGTATACCAGATGTCAGGCATTTAATGAGGTCTCTGAGCCTTGGGGTGGGTTTGAATGCAGGTGTTTAATGCCTGCCGGGCCTCTGGACAAACCTACAAGCTGATGTTTCCCAGTTTGTAAGGAACACAAACCACTCCAGCCCTCGGTAAATGTTAAGGGTGACTCTAGCCACTAGGAGGAGCTGGAGGCTACTCCATCCTCTGCTTGATTTCACCTGAGTTGGTCTGCAAGAGGAAACAATTTGAAGGACTGGGAGAGACTGGGGAATCAGAGTTCTGAAAAACAGAATTAAGCTTTCTATCTTATGATAGAGGTAAGACCAATGATAGTGTGCATTGCTTAGAAGGGGGTGACTAGGGTCTGGTGTTACAGTGGGACAAAATAACAAATTCCTGCTAAGTCTTGTTTCCCTCACCTTTGTAATTAAAATAATATCAGTAATTGTTAAGTTTTATGAAAACACAAACAAAATAATCCACAATGCCTGGTTTGTACATGGGTATTGGGGATCCGAACTGAGGTCCTGATGCTTATACCAACTGCACTTTGTCAAGTGAGCCTTTCCCTTAGTTCTAATTTCTTGCTCCTAAAATACATGTTGCTTTACCTCTCTGTTGAATAATGGCATAGGAATGAACTCATAGTAAAAAAAGTTAGCTTTTTGTCTAGTACAGGATTGAAACTGTTCCATATGTGTATGTGTGTGTATATAATATAGGTGCGTGTATATATGTATATATATGCAAATAAAAGAAGTTCAGATTATAGCCATATCATTTCATATATATACACACGTGTGTGTGTGTGTGTGTGTGTGTGTGTGTGTGTGTGTGTGTGTGTGTGTGTGCTGGTTTCTTCCTAGAAATCCTTTCATAGCTGATTTCTCTTCTACTTTGACTTCTGTCCATTTGAAATGCAATTTGGTATAAAAATTGAAGAAAATAAACAAACAAAAAACCCTCTTGTCTTTTCTGATAGAGCAGAACATTTTGTCAGCAGGTAACAACGACCCCGAGACTGGCCAGTTGACAGTGACCTGAAGTCAAGTCTGCAATGAAAGCTAAAAGTGAAAGATGATGAACCAGCACTGTTCAGTTAGAAGGGGACATTACCACTTAACTCTAAATGCTTTAGAACACTTACCATGTTATAGCAGAAATAAAAATTAGAGACAAATGGCTACTAAAAAGTGTTCCATTTTTTTTTCTTACAAAAGAAGCAGACCACCAACAAAGCAACAACTAAAAGAGCTTCAGGGACTGGAGAGACGGATCAGTGGTTAAAAGCACTTGCTGCTCTTGGGGAGGACTTGAGTTCAATTCCCATCACCCACATCAGGTAGTTCATCACTGCCTGTTACACCTGCTGCAGATGCCCTTTTCTAGCTTCTGTGAGCACTGGCACACACACACACACACACACACACACACACACTATATATATATATATATATATATATATACATACATACACTTCAATATCACTCTGTAGCATATTCATGTGAGTTACTTCTATACTTATGCTGTGAACTAGAAGTGAGGCTTTCAAGATTGTCAGAATATTTTATTGCACTTAATACACACATTTGAGTATCCTTAAAGTCAACAAAATAGACAGGAAAGAGACACATTCTTCTGCAAATATGATTGGTCAACTATCTTTGAAGCAGTGCTTTAGATGCATATGAATTATCGATATCTGGAAGGGGATTCAAGGTATTTTGCTAGAGTCATTTAAATTGTCTTTGCATTTATTCTTATATTAGATGAGATCTGGACTCTACTTAAAGTTTCTGGTAACATAGATACTACCAGTTCATCCTGGGCATCAAGAAAGAAGACATTAAATGAAGGTGTTAGAAACATCATACTTCACAAGCCCATTTTGCTTATATCCCAGTTCATAAATATCAACTCTTCACCCCCAGTATAGCTTTTGAATTTGGCAAAGCTCCTTTTGTGAGGGAGATGATCTCAAATAAACACTTCATTTCATTTATTTGTTGCAGTGAAGCAATTCAGTAAATATGTTCTGAGCTCTCAAATTATGTACAGATGATAATCCCTGCCCCTCTGCTTTCTTGTATTAATGCACAGAACTGTATTTGTTGGTTACTTATGCTATTTTGTTATCCAGAGGAACACATTAAAGTATGTCATTTAGTAGTTTTTAGAAGTTGAGAGGTAATTTTTTTAAAAAATAGTAAATAGCTTTTATTGCTAAAAATCAATTGCAATCTGGCATCTTAAATTACATACACATGAGTTTGATCATTGTCTGATGACCCCTGGCTTTCTATTGGGTCCTCTATCTGGTCAATCATGCCAGCTTTCAATAGAACAGTGATTCAGACTAAGTGAACAGGGAGTATGAGATGCTTGCTCTTTACTTTCTCATTCTATATTTTTTTCCTCAATAGAGGATTGTACTAATTTTTGTTTTGGTCTACTATTACATAAATTCAAACATTTATAGATATGACATATTTGTTAAGATCACTTCTGCACTTTTTTTGGTCTACTGGGCAAAAAAATTATGCCATTAGGTACAACACAATTTCTTATTTTATAGGAAACTCTATCTACTCACCTATTTTCAGTATACCCTAAAGATGCATTATTAACAAAATTTCTAAAATACTAAACAATGTCTAAACCGCCATCAATAGTTTCATTTTTACTAATTGTTGGGGGATATTATTTTAAGGTATGTTTCTTTTGTTTATGTTGCATTTGTTCAACTCTGTGAAGCTATCTTACTTTGCCTGTCTGAAACACTTGATGGTCTAATAAAGAACTGAATTGCCAATAATGAGGCAGGAAAAAGTATAGGCTGGGCTGGCAGGCTGAGAGAATATTTAGGAGAAATCTGGGAAAAGAAGAAGTAGCCAGAGAAGGAGGAGGACATCGGGTGCCAGCCACCCAGCTACACAGAAGGCCAAGGCATAAGAGTAAGATGTACAGAAGTAAGAGAACAGGAAAAACCCAGAGGAAAAAGGTAGATGGGATAATTTAAATTAAGGAAAGCTGTCAAGAAACAAGCCATGCTAAGATCAGACATTTATAATTAAGAATAAACCTCCATGTGTGATTTATTTGGGAGCTGAGTTGCAGGCCCCCAAAAGAGCAAAGACAAACAATAACTAATTATATTTGTTCTTTGACAATTTTATAGATGTGCTGTCGGATGTTCTCTATGCTCTGAATGTGTTGCTCTGATTGGTTAATAAATAAAATGCTGATTGGCCAGTAGCCAGGCAGGAAGTATAGGCAGGACAAGGAGAGATGAGAAGGCTGGGAAGTGGAAGGCTGAGGAGGAGACGCTGCCAACCACTGCCATGAGAAGCAGATGTTAAGATACCAGTAAGCCATGAGCCACATGGCAACTTATAGATTAATAGAAACGGGTTAATTTAAGATATAAGAACTAGATAGCAAGAAGCCTGTCATGGACATATAGTTTATAAGTAATATAAGTATCTGAGTGATTATTTTATAAGTGGGCTGCGGGACTGCAGGGGCTTGGTGGGACCCAGAGAGAAACTCTCCAGCTACATAGATGTACATAATATATTCTAATTATTCTCTTCCCACACACTCTCTTATCCCCCATGCCTATCATCTACCATGCCCCTTCTTCCAAATTCATGACTTTGGCTTCCTTTGATGATGCATTTAGTTCAACCAAGGGTACACCTGTGGGCATGGGTGGGGGTTGGTACTGTCTATTGGAGCCATGTGGGATTACCATTAAGTACACAGATGAAAGTCATAATCCCCTGCTCCGTTCTCTGAATCTGTCAGTAGGGAACAGCTCAGCAGTGAGGGGTGTGGGCCCCTGAGCTTCTCCTCTATCTATGCTTTGGCTGATGACTGACCCATTCTTGTTCAGACACAGTGCAGACATCCACAGCTGCTTTGAGTTTGTGATTGCGATGACAGTGTCTTCCCCATTTACTGTCCTCTTTCCTATTTTCCACCTCTTATATGCCCCCTTCCTCAATATTCCCTGTTCCTTAGAGGGGAAGCTATAAATGATCATTTTAAGGCTGAGCCCTCACCCCACACTTATTCAATCTTCTCATTAAGCAAACAATCCACGTCCATCTGAAGTTTGGGGGAGACTCACAGCCCTTCATGTGTATCAGCTCTATCCTCTGACTTTCACACATAAAAGATGCTCAAGTATTATTTATAAAATGAGTTAACTTTTCATCTTAATATTTTAAGTGAAATCAGCCATTCATTTAGAAATTCTCTTTGCTGGAAGGTATTCCGTTAGGTAAATAGCAGAGGCTGAAGATAATAGCATGCTAAACCGTGGAGAGAACAATTCTGAGTGACTCTGGAAGTCTCCCAGTGTATTTCCACCATGTGCTTCTTCCTAAGATATTTGCTCAAGGGTGATGTAACTCTAGGTCATGTCTGCTCATTTGGGGGCAGAATATAGAACAAATGACACAGAATATTTTTTTGAATATGCTCTACTGTCTAAAGTATTAATGATATCAACTATATTGCAGGCTGAGGGGACACAAATAAGAGACATGGGGCCAACTTGCAAGGACTTTTCCATCTACAAAAAGATACTGGAGCTTAATAAACAGCAATTAAATATTAAAGACTCTCTGATGAGAAGAGTTAGCGAGTACCCTGTCCAGAGGGGACGCAATTATTTTCATCTTAAGGTTTGGGGAGAGACATTAGTGTCTTTACAGAACTAACATGTTGAATGAGTCTTAAATTGGATGGGAATGTGGTTCAGTGGTAGAGTATTTATGCCACATGCACAAAATCCTAGAAGAGTTAGAACACTAAAAAAGAAAAGAGAAAGAAAAAAAGGGAAGGAAGGGGAATATGAGGGAGAAGAAGAAAGAAAGAAAGAAAGAAAGAAGGAGGAAGGAAGGAGAATGGGAAGGAAGGATGGGTAATTGTCTAGATTTTTGTTTTAATTTTCATCTTGAAAGATTAGAACACATGATTAACCTGTAAATGAGAGCTTTCTGTGAAATATATCTAATATCTCCTCCTGGAAGGATGATAAATGCCTCACTAAGTCCTTTTGCTGCAGAGTTGTGTCAAAAGACTGTGATGTAGGAAGGGATCCCTGGGACTCCATGAGCAGGGAACAGACAGGGGAGGCATGGTGAAGCCCCACGAAGCACCAAGTGGCATGCAAGAAATATGAGGCTGTATCTTCATGACTGGTTTGGTAAAATTCACGAATTTCTTATCTCAAACGCCATTGTCCTGTGTCTAAGGCCATTCTTAGTTCCCCATGCTCTATGCTGATTCTGCTATGTGCCCATCACTCACCTGCACACTCCACCAAATGTTCCAGTGGCAAGATAAAGAATGTAGTGTTTTCTTTATTTTGGTCCCTTCCTTCTGTGCAGGGGAGCATGTCAGTCATCTCTGATCAGCCATCTTGACTTTTGAAGCTGTGTAATCCCCATTTGTGAAGCATTATTCTAGCAATCTTGAAGTTTTCATGGGATTTATGATAATGTTGTTCAGCTTCCTCCCCAACAAATACTCCAAAGCAATTGTTACTTGCCCAGAGCTGAGGAAATTGCCAAGAAAAAGGAGACTGGAATTATAAATTTGTGACAAGCATTTGGTGAAAAATACACCCTGATAATAAATAAATGATCATTACTGAATACTTATTTTTTACTGCAAAAACCTTTGGAAAAGGTTTTGTTGGTCAATACAACCCTTGCCTATGATGTTAATTCAGCTCATTTTATAAATGCATTTTCTAAATCCACTTAATGGAATTTTTATATTAAATGATACTAGTATGAATAGACAGGGAAAACAGGAAATCTTCTGTGCCATGCTCTTATTTTTCACTGAATGTGTTTCTTGCCTTTGGTGACCCAGTAACACCATGGCAAGCAATTCATAGGCTAAGATTACAAATAAATCTAATTGTAGCAATTGTTTTTTCAGCAACTGATAATGAAGGACTTTCATTTTTAAACATTGGTCTAGCCTTCTGCCCAAATCAATTCCTACAGTAAATAGAGGTGGGGGTGACTGGATTAGGAGTAGAGATGTTACTTGGCAGACACAATCTACGAGTGAAAAACAAGAAGCTTTGAGGATTGGTTTTACTGATCCAAAATAAGGAGTTATGGAGGTGTTTTTTCAACTGGTCTCACCTTTCCAGTGTGGTAGTGATGCAAGTGTCATATTTCCTGGAAGCGTTTAAGAACCGCTGCCAGTCACATTCTCTGCATCCCATATTTCTGTGGCTTGTGAAGATACTTCCACTGTTTTTTAACACTCTTTACAAAAGTTTTCATCACCCTTTATTGGAAGTTACCTCTTGTCACTTCCACAGTACTGAACATCGATATCACCACCCACTGACAGGAATGTAAGATTCTGGGACCACATACACAGATGATGGCCATCTTTGTAAATATAACCTATCATATCCCACCCTCTGTTCACACTTCAGGTTGCACTGAAAAGCAACCTATACCCATACTTGCCATAAGACTTCTAAGTCTCATCCATTACAGCATTTGCCTCAAATCAAATACAATATCATTGAGATCAGGAAGGAGCTTTTCACAAGTGGTTCTGCAAGAATGCCTTCTTCCTGCAGTCCATCCTGGGCTAAAGATTTGAGAGCCAACAGACACAAATTACCTGTGCCCTCTAAGTCCCCTCTTCAATATACAATTCTAAAACAAAAGAACTGCTAAAAAACATAAGGAACATGATAGATGTAGACTCCTTGCTGGTTCCTAGCAGTTCTGAAATCCAGGGAGGCATAGCTTGCCAAGTCTTTATCTGCCTACAACAGATTTTACTCCCTGGTAGTAGTGCACGGCATCTCTGCGGTCTGTCCTTTGACCTCTTCCTTTGCAGAACAGGTCTGTGGTTTCAGTTGGGGAAACTCTCCAGCCTGCTATGTAATGGACGAGTTTTAGGTGCAAAGGCTTCTTGTGGCTTATATTATCTTTGTCCCTTTCCATATATGAGAGCTATATTGTGCCAAAATGATTTTCTTAAAAATTGTAATACTTTCCTGTGTACTTTACTGAGGTTCACTCCAATACACAAGTAGGCATATCATTAAGAATGGTCCTGCCCTATCTTAGGCTCCAAGACAGGCAGCCAAGAGACAAAGGCTTCTACATCCTTGCAAGCCCTGTGCTTGGAACTGAGAACATACAAGGCATTCTCTTAAGATTTTTAAAGTGTTTTTTTATACTGTAGTAAAACTTTCTAAAACCCTAACAAAGGGAGTTTACCAGGATTTGAACTTTGACATAACACTTTAACACAAAAATCACATGCCATCTGCAGAAACTAGGGATAAGAAATGGCCTTATTTTCAAGTCTAGTAAGTTTTGACTCCTGAACACAAAAGAAGCCAGGAAGCCAGTTTAATCTTATGCCGGGAAATTTCAGCTGAACCATTATGTTCAGGAAGCCCACTGTTTATTTTTCACATTATAGTAGGTAACAGTATTGTTAAACTTTCAATCTCTGCATACCAGTGAACACACGCCTATGACCCTCCATAATACCTTTATTGTGTTTCTTTAAGCCTGCACTGCTAACCTGTGAGTCATGGAGACATTTAGATAGCTATTAGCAACCTCATAGAGTTGATTCAAGATTTTCCTAACAGATTCAGGCTCCGTCCGAACTCAGAGATTGCTGCACCTTCAAACCGATATCCCATGCTTTCAGTTTTGAAACAGACAGGACCATTTATAGGTATCAATTAATAAAACAGATGTTCATTGTTACTTAACAAACCATGTACACAATGGAGTTTAAGAAAACTCAAGTATTTATTTTTTTCACAGTTATGAAATGTGGGAAGAAGTAACTCATTTTCTCTATGTTGTGCTACGCAGAACAGTTGTTTTGTGATGTTTTACTCAATGAGGCTGAAGCCTCGAGCCCAGAGTTGTGAGTTTGCGACCTTGGATTTTCTTCAAAGGGGTCTTAGCACATACTGCTTGAATTTCCTCATAGCATGGTGCCTATGCTTGGAGACTAAGAATGTCTAGAAAGTGGATATTAACGGTCAGTGTCTTTATAATCTAGACTCAGATGTCACACACCATCGCTTCAGTTGAAGTCAGTTGGCTGAAGATTCTCAAGCCCAAATGGTGGAGACTGTCAGACATGGCTACAGCTGCATTTCAGGAAGCCAGCTTGCTCCAGAGAGTATTTCTGACAAAGGTTTCCTATTTATGAGTCATTTATGAATCACTTATGCAGATATACTGACTGCCTTGTTCTTTTTGGAAATTTTTATTGATATATATGCTTTATATATTGAGAATATTAACTTGCTGCTTATCATTTTATTGCCAATACTTTCCCCCAGAAAAATTCCTTTATGTGTGAATTCCCATGGCTTTTATAAGAATTACTCTAAGGCAGCTGTCTTAGGCTGTGAGTTGGGCCTTCAATTTACAGAGATGTCCAATCCTTTGGCTCTCATTTGCTGTACATGTGAAAATTAATAATTTATGAATTAAAATAAGAACATTATACTTACCCAGTGGTACAAGAACAATTTTATTCTAATGAGATATTTAAAGAGAGAATTTTCTAAAAATAAGTAATTAACATATTTCTTATATGCAAAAATTAGACTGTGCCTGGTATTCAGTGGGAACTTGTTTAGGGGATAGTTTTCCTTCTCTTTCAACACTGATAGTGTTTATTTGGCTTTTCCAAAGAGATGAGGTGACCACGAGTATTTTATTTGAGAAGGTTCTCCACGAAGTAGAATGGATACTGGGAAAGAAGGAGATGGAGATGGGGTGCTACTTTAAGGTCCAAAGTGGACAAATGAGACTTTATCCTTTGAGGCTCTTTTAAGTGCTATAGAGGTCACACTTCAGAATATCCTGATTAATATGTAAGGAAGCTGGGGTATCAAACCATTAATTCTAGCCCCATGCTTATTAAATGCTTTTCTTAAAAGGAGCAAGCACCTGAAGCTTTCAGCCATTCCTAAACATAGGCATTTGGCCGAGCACCTGGCTGTAGTGACCTCTGTTGAGGGCACAGGTATGTGGGTGGGACCAAGAAGTATCTCCTGAAGTGAAAAGAAAAACAAAAGAAGCACTGTGATGATGGGAAAACAGAAACAAAGCAAGGAAAAGCACATCTTTTGATAAGAGAAAAATTAATTCTCTTAAAGCTTCTTAGACTGTATAAACTCAACATCTGTTACCATGATTTTAAACAAACAACAGAATTAAGAGCTTTAAAATACTTAGTATTTCATCTGAAATGAATGTGTGACCAAGTACATTTCTGATTCAAAAGTCATAGACTTCAGCTAGGAGTTATCTTTTTTACAAACAAATCCTAAAATGAATTAGAGAAGATGCCAGCTTACTGAGGGTAAATACAAGCACCCTAACCAGATGAAAACACAAAATGCCGTGAGAAATCTTTCCTTCCCTCCCTCCTTTCTTTCCTTCCCTCAAAAAAAAAAATGTGTTGAAGTTCTGAAACCTTTCCAGCTAGATTGTAATCAACTATGAAGATTAAAATGTTGGAATCCTCTTTGGTGACCTATCTTTCTTGCCTTCCTTCATCTTCACAAGAACGTACAACACGGAGAGCGAACATACATAACTAAACATAGACATTGCCTTCCACAGCTTTACCTTCGGTTTTTATGTCATCCTGAGATCTCTAGTGCTAATGCCTTTCTTGTGATTGTTGTCTGTCACTTCATATCTATTTGATCCTTAGAAGCAACAGATAAACTTTTATATTAGCTACAAGCTGCCACTAGTTAATTTCCATTCAGTATGGGTTTCCCTGTGAATGATAATAAAATTAACTTAACAAACATACAGAGTAAAATGAAATGTCAACTTTTAGTGCATACTTTCCCTCCATCTGGCAGAGTGCTTTTAAATGCCAGCTTTAAAAAGTAAAGAGGTACCAGCCGGCCTTTCAGCGGGACTTGCACACGGCTGCCTGAGGCGCGTGGATTTTGGGTTCTGCACACTGGCTCAGAGGACTGCTACTCTGGTCTGGCGGTGGCTTTGGACTGCATATGGCAATAATCCCTGGTCCATCTGTGTCTTTTCTCTGCCTAGGATAAGCTGTTCAACTGTTACAGTTGAACCGCTCTGTTCCATCCTTCCTCTTCAAAAAGTTTCTTGAATTTTGAATTGTGCTACCTAGTTGGCAGATGGACCACATCTTCTCAAGAGAGCGCTGCCTTGCCTCTCTTCTTCTGGGACTGCCGTGATTCTTGATTTTGAGCCAGTAGCCATATCACAAACGTGATGTGGTGGCAATTGTTTGATGAAATATAGATGTGGAGAGATATACCAAAGAAAAGTCTCAAGAATTTATTCTTTTTTTAAATTTATGTTTTAAAATTTTTTATACAATATATTTTGGGCATATTTGTTCCTCTCCCCCACTTTCTTCCAGAATCACCCCCACTACATTTCCTATTTTTTCTCTCTCAAACAAAAAAGGCACACACACACACACACACACACACACACACACACACACACACACACCAAACCAAGAAAAAAAAAACTGGAGTCTGTTTTGTCTTAGCATACAGCCTCCCCTGGTGTGTAGTTAATATACTCAGTTCCACTCACTAAAGAAAACTGATTTCCCCTTTCTCAGCAGCTGTCAATTGCAAATAACATTCCTGAATAATTGCAAGTAGTTTTCCTGAAGAAGTCAAACAAACTGATGTGGGATACAGCAACCCATTGACCATAGTCAGGAACTTCAGTCAGATCCCTGGTAGCATGGCAGTTATTTTTTCATGTCACTTATTAGCAATTGCTTAATGTGTGTTTTCTCCATGTTTTGTCCATATACTTCCATTAGTATCTGAGATTTAAGAAGGCAAAGAATCTGTTTCTTTGGCTTAGGGACATTTCTAGAGTTTTGGGTCACAGCACATCCTCAATAAATAACTCTTGAAAATGGAATCAATGTCATATTGCTGCTTATTGATACCTCCTATACACTTTAAAGTGTATCTTGGTTAAAAAAATATTAGAATGGGTAAGAATAATTCCCATCATCCTGAGAAGATTTATCTAAAGTTGTCACTGCAAATTTTCCTGAGAAGTTCTTCCTTTCCCACGGTAGCATCCAGGTAATTTAAACTATAAACAAAGCACACTATGCACCACTTCACCTTCTGAAGAATGACTAGTGCATTTCTAGAAGGTAGCACCCAGATTCACCTGAGTTTGAGGCAGTGAGAGACAGCAGATCACATGACTGCATTTCGTATTGGTAAGTAAAATCCAAAATATAATGTCAGAGGTTCCAGAAAGGATTGGTGTGGCTACAGAGAGAGAATGTTGAAAGTATGTGGCAAGAAAATCCTGAATCAGGAGCTAGGAGATCAGAAGAAAGAATGACTGAAATAATACTTGAGAAGATAAGGAAGTTTTCAGTTTCCAGAAGGCATGATAAAGTGAGCATCGAGTCAGTTGGTTACAACAGAGAGCAAGAAATAACTAGTGTGGGTCTACAGAGAAGGCTCAGTTGTGTAAAAACGACTTCCTCCAGAGCAGCACGGCTTTCTTTTGGAGACTGTTCCAATCCCTGTGAAATGTATAGTACTACCTACAGTACTTCCACAGTGTCCAAATGAGAGCCAAATTTGCCTTTGTACAGGGCTGACTTTGCAATATTTAAACTACATGCATTTCTGTCTTTATGGTCTTTTGGTTTTAATTGTGCTATTTGAGGACTGATAAACCAAATCTTGTCAGTGTTGTTCTCAAAATTCTAGCAGGCTGTCATCATTTCCTGTTGGGTGACAGACCCTCACTAGTGACTCTATCAAGCAAATCCTGGTGTCTCCAGAGTCTGAGGATCACGAGAACAGTTTAGGGTTCCTTTCTGAAATTTATGTCTACTCTCTCTCTGGAACATGGAAATTTTAGGATCAATTGACCAGTTACTCACCCTTAAAGTGACAGGCACATCCTTCAGTGTTCTGGTTATAGCCTAACTACAAAGGGCTCTGGGAAGTTTAGGAGACTACTTGGATGTCTGGTTAACTCTGAATATAGTGTCCCCTACATGGTTCCCTCATAGCTTTGTAATAATAGCTTCTAACTGGAGAGACTTCTCAGATCCTTAAAATATTTCATTCATAACTATTTGTTACAGCACAGGATTCCAAATAATCTCCCATTCCAAAATCCCTCTTTCATGTGTGCCATTTGGTTTAGGATCTACCCTGTAATATGGTTTTCACTGCAAACCATTGCAGCCAAGCATCTTCCCCTTAAAAAGACCAGAGGCTGGGGACAGGTAAGTAGGATATTAGAGTAGTGTGCATGAAGAGTGTAAAGTCAGGGTAAGTGGGGAGGTTGTAGGCACACATAGAAGGAACACTCAACCTCAGTCCCCTGAATGAAGACATATTTGTGTAGATTATTAGTTGAAGATGTGTTACATTCTTTTATGCTGTGGAATATTTGTTTAATGATGAAAAATGTGTTGCATTCTTTTATGTTGCATTTGTTTAACTCTGTGAAGCTGTGTTACTTTGCCTGTCTAAAACACCTGATTGATCTAATAAAGAGCTGAGTGGCCAATAACTAAGCAGGAGAAAGGATAGGCAGGGCTTCCAGGCAGAAAGAATAACTAGAAGGAGAGAAAGAGAAGAGGGAGGAATGAGAAAAGGAGAAGGAGAGGTAGATGGGGGGGGGGGCAGCAACTCAGTCACACAGCCAGACACAGAATAAGAAGGAAAGAAAAGATATACAGAAATAGAGAAAAGTAAAATCCCAGAGGCAAAAGGTGAACAGGGTAATTTAAGTTAAGAAAAGTTGACTAGAAATAAGCCAAGCTAAGGCTGGGCATTCATAAGAAAGAATAAGTCTCTGTGTGTTTATTTGGGAGCTGGGTG
>CABHPR010094090.1:0-12306 GCA_902168415.1 Peromyscus melanophrys
CACACACACACACACACAGTAACTGAGACTTCGAATACTATAAGGAAATTTTGTGTGAACGTTCAGCCTATGATTACTATGTATTAGACAGGTCTTACTCTTGTCCAGGCTAGACAAGGGCTTTGTTTTAAAGCTGTAAGCTGAAGAGATCCTCCTGCCCAAACCTCCTTTTGCTGACACTACAGGACTGTGTCATGGTACCCAGCTAAGCCTTGATTATATGTAGGTATTCTCCTCACATGCTCTTTCTTCAGGACAAACAACTGACACCTGCTTAAACGTAAGTGCCCAGAGGGCAAATACAGTGCATGAAAATGGTAGATGATAGCCAAAGATACATTACTGTTGAACTGTTTCCTTTTTACAATAAAACAAAAATGGTGACTTGGGACTTCCAAATTAAAATAAACCAGATAAATAAAATTGGATTATAGTGTTACATGAAATCAATGTGACATGTAATGAAAAAAGAATACACCCACATGTAGAACAAATTACAGAAAAGCCTAAGATGAAGAAATCTGACATAACACCTTAATAGCAACTATTAGAAGCAGCACATGGATTTTCTTTTCGCCTGTGTTGTACTGGTAGTCTTCATATAACCATAAGGATCTACGGCTATAGCATAGCCCACAGAGATTAGTCCAACTTCCTCATCTTAGATGTAAGAAAGATCTTACAGACCGAAAATATGTTAAAGCATACTTATGTTTGCCCTTCTGTTAAAAAGACTGAGACATTTCTGCTAAAAATGAAGACTCTGGTAAAGGTTCCATCACCAACACAATGGGGTGGCGGTGTTCTGAGAGGCAGTGTGCTGTGCAGCACACCAGAATGCTGCTTTGTCAATCTGCTTTGCAGGACACGATCCTTTTCAGTTATTTGCATTCTATCAAATGAGCTGAAGATGCTAAATGACATGATCGGCAAGTTATTAAACCATATACTCTTAACAGGAATCATAAGCTTTCTTTTCATTGACTGAGTGAGCAACCACTACTGCATTATTACAGCTTGTAATTACAGACTACTGCTCTTCAGCTTTAATGACATCCATGTTCTGTTTTTAAATCTGTATTTAAGACACATTTAGAATGCACTGATACTTAATAGTTACATAGTACAGTATATACATACCCTGTGCACTGTAAATATCTACTGTGGTATCATCGGTAGTTTTAATAAATACACCATTTTCTTCTAAAATAAAAACAAATGGGAAAAATATTTATAGATGACATTAAGTAACAATTTAATGTTTAAATAAATCTGGAATCCCTTCCACATTTTTGAATATACAAGAATGGTATTTTTTAACTTTCTGGGCCAGTGAGATAGCTCAGCAGGTAAAAGCTCTTGCAATCTGAGTTCAATTCCCAGAATCCATGTAAAGGAGGACAGAACTGACTTTGTAAAGCTGTCCTCTGACCTCCACACATGTGCCTACACACACTTATCATACACACACATATGTGGTGGTAATAATATTAAATTTAAAAAATATATTTTAGGCTGGGTATGGTGGCATACATCTTTCATTTCAGCACTTGGAAGGTACAGGCAGGTAGATCTCTGAGGCCAGCCTAGCTACACAGTAAGGCCCTGTCTTCAAAACAAAAGCAAATGATGTATTTTAAGTCTATAATAGCAGCCTCTTTTTTAGGAAGCACAGAGACTGGGATGCCCTCCTCTTATATCAAAGCCAGGTGAACTGACAAATGCCTATCTAAGGAGTAAGAAGCTTTACTGAGTGACATGAATCGATTTTCTGCCTTTCAATGGGTATTACCAAAATTTTGGGCTATACTACTCCTTCAGTTACCTATGGAAGATAAGGAGTTCAAGGCTAACCTGGGCTATATGTGATCTTGCCTCCAAGAAAAAAAAGTAGCAACCAAATGTTTAAAGCATATTACATTATTTTGATTACAATATCAAGGATAATCTAGTAAGCTAGCGTCACCTTGCTTGTTGAGATTTGAAGGTGCATGAACTGAACACTGACTTTGGGGAGTACACTCTGATTCAAAGATTAGCGTCTTTATTAGGGGCTGAATGTCATCCAAACCATGGTGAAGAGATTCAAAGAGCATTCTTTTTAGGAATCCAGTATTGAAAAGGGAACTTGACCTGGAAAAGAAAAGAATAAATATAAAACTGGGTTTGAGAAATGTTTATTTTCTTAAAAATTTTTTTCCATAATTAAAATAT
The DNA here is from genome assembly GCA_902168415.1 of Peromyscus melanophrys. Taxonomy (NCBI): domain Eukaryota; kingdom Metazoa; phylum Chordata; class Mammalia; order Rodentia; family Cricetidae; genus Peromyscus; species Peromyscus melanophrys. Next base: position 2,215 of record CABHPR010094090.1, read on the forward strand.
ATAACAGATTATAAGATAGAATAATATTGAAATTTAGGAATTTCTAATTTAGTAGTTTATATAATAATTTCTCACCCTTTTTTAAAATCATGTTAGCTCTGTAAACTATTAAGATTAGCCAAAAACTTTCATTCACATAAAATCAACAAGAATTTATTGGCCCTCATAAGTTGAGAGTACTATGAAACATGAAGTGGGTATGTGGAGAACACAGTCAAACAGAAAAGACAATTTGACTCCATTAGAAGCCTGTAAAACTCTATAATGTAAACAGAACATAATACAAAACGTACATTTTCACAGTGCACACTCTAGCAGTAACAGTCAATCTCCATTTTGGTGCCTATGTGAGGACTGCAGTTAAAAAATGGCCCAGGGTGCCACCACCCCTCTAAACCCAGCACTGAGGAAGCAGACAGGCGATCTTCGTGATTTAGGGCTCGCCTGTTCTACACAGGGCGTTCCAGGCTAGCTGAGGCTACACAGGAAAGCCCTGTTCCAATAAGGCTCAGAGGTGAATGCTTGCATTAAGTGGAGCAGCATAGGCACAGCTGACCAAATGTGAATTCTAAGACAGAACTTCAGTCCTAGCCACCTACTAGCAGAGGAGGTCATCTTGTGTACTAACTACTGTGTTCTCCCAGGACTAGAGTCTGAACTAGAGCCTTATGCAGGCTAGACAAGTACTTGCCCACTGAATCTCTATCTTCGGCCTTTTTTTTTCTTTCTATTTTTACCACCCTCTCCTCAACAGTTTCACTAAGTTGCCCAGGCTGGCCTTGAATTCACAGCTGTAGTCCAAAAACTCACTGTATAGCAGGCCTGGACCTTGTGATCGATTCTCTTGCCTCAGGAGTAGCTGTTACTGGCCTACACCACCAGGCCCCATCTTTCCTTCTGAGTCTTACATTGCTTATCATGATACTGTTAATAAAACTCCTCACAAACTTGTCATAGGAATGAGACAGCCTATGTATCATGCCTTGTACAAAGTATCTTCAGTGAGTAGTAGTTATAAAGTAGTAAATACAAATATTAAACAGTAAGCATATACTAAAGGATCATTTAAAAGTATAAAATGAGTAGTCAGTGTAAGATATGTTGAAGGGATTATTGAGGTGGAAACACTGAAAGACTTGAAATGGGAAGTCTAACCTAAACTGAGGTTTGGGGAGAGGGAAGAGGCTCGGATGAGAGTAACAACATGAAGGATGGCTGAGTCGGAAGTCAAGGGCAAGACTCAGGCCTGGAAGCTGGAGAAACTAAATTCTGGCCCCAGTTTATTTTGGTCAGTTTTAGCAAGCACTAAAAAATACCATCTCGTAATTTCCTCATTCATAAAATGAGGGAGCTGGCTGGGCTAGATCATCTTTCTGGAGGCAACAACCTATTAGTCACAATTTCTGTTCTGTGAGCAGTGAGTAGGATCACTGTGTGAGAGATGATATAGTTAGGAAAGTACTGGAAGGTAGGGCTGGCTCACTCACTCTCCGACTGTTTCTGAGGGATTCATTGCATCATGGTGGAGACAGGAGAATCCCGAGGCTCCTGTACCCAGTAGCCTGGCAGGTGCAGTGGGAAAACAAGAGGCCCAGTTTCAAACCCAGCAGAGAGTGAGGCCTGACCATGGCTGTCCTCTGCCTTTCACACTGCACCACGGCATGCACACAATACCAACAACAAAAACAAATCATAGCAAGTTTGAGGCCAGGTCTGAGCTACTGTATGGGACTCTGCCTTTAAAATAAATATTTCTTATGTTTTTAATGAAGTATGTGTGTGTGGGTATGTGCATGTGAGTGCAGGTGCCTGTGGAGGGGAGTGGCCAGAAGCGGGTGCTGGATTCCCCGGAGCTGGAGTTACAGACAATTGTGAGCCACCTGATGGGGGCAGGGAAGCCAGTGTCCACCCTCTGCAAAAGCAGCAAGACATCTGACATCAAGACTGCTGAGACATCTCCTCACCCCAGAGACATCATCTTTCAAAAACAAAACAAAACAGCCTCTTTCTTACTATTTAGACACAGGTTATTTAGTTTGGAGATCCAGCTTATCTTTTGCTCTACTACTTTTTAGAAAACTAGAGGAAATCTGGCCGGGCGTTGGTGGCGCACGCCTTTAATCCCAGCACTCGGGAGGCAGAGGCAGGCGGATCTCTGTGAGTTCGAGGCCAGCCTGGGCTACCAAGTGAGCTCCAGGAAAGGCGCAAAGCTATACAGAGAAACCCTGTCTCGAAAAACCAAAAAAAAAAAAAAAAAAAAAAAAAAAAAGAAAACTAGAGGAAATCTGAAAATACCTCAGGCTCACAGGTGAAGGGGAGTCATTTTGCTTAGACTTCAAAGCTGACAACCAGTAAATGAACCCTGAATACTGTGTTTAGGCACATACCACAGAGGCCCGAGTTCTATTGCGGTCTTGCCAGGCATGCTTCCGTGACAGTTACAGGGCAGCTGTCTATATGGGTTTTCTGTAAAAACAAAACATAAAAATATACAAATAAATGACAAATGTAAGTGGCATAACTGTTATACTAATAACTAGATACTGAGGACCTACTGTGTACCAGTACTGTGCTAAGAACTTTTCTGTATTTGAAATCTTAATCCTTAAAACTTTTTGAAGGTAGGCACTGTTAAAGATTTCAATCAGAGAGGATGTCCTGCTTCGGGTGGAAATGTTGGCAGCGTTGAGCAGTATGGATGGAATGAATTAAGAATGGGTGACGTTGAAAAAGAAGATGTTTTTGTTCAGAAGTGTGCCCAGTGCCATATTGTGAGGAAGGACGCAAGCTTAAGACTGGACCAAATCTCCATGGTCTGTTTGGGTAGAAGCCAGTTCAGGCCTCCTGGATTCTCTTCAAAGAGCGAAGGCATCACCTGGGAGGTGATACTGGGTGGAGTATTTGGAGAATCCTAGCGTACATCCCTGGAACAAAAATGACTAAGAAGGGAGAAAGGGCAGACCTAATGGCTTGTCTTAAAACCTAAGTTAAAAAAACAAAGAAGCATGCTGAAGCAAGGGGAAAATACTGGCAATTTATACAGCAAGGGGTAGACAACGTCAATTTATAAAGAGTTCTTAGAAATTCATACTCAAGGGCTGAAGAGACACCTCAACAGTTAAGAGTACTGGCTGCTCTTCCAGAGGACTTGGGTTTGATTCCCAGCACCCACAGAGGCTCACAACTGTCTGTAACTCCAGTTCCAGGAGATCCAATGCTTTCTTCCGGCCTCTGCAGGTACCAGACACATACCAAGATATATACGTAGGCAAAACACCCATATATATTAAAAAATTCACGTTAACAAATACCAAGAACTTAAGACAACAGTGGGTAAGACTGTTGCCATGTCCCAAGAAAGCAATCACACAGTGTTCTAAGAGCATGAGCTGCCTTTTTCCCTGTGTTCTAAGGCCTGGCATACAGCAGGGACTCAAACATTTATACTTAGCCAGAAACATGAAAATAATTTTTATAAAATTAATAATTTATAATAGTCTAGACACATAGGTAATCTGATTTCTGTTCCTAAAATGAGTTAACAGTGGAAAAACTATGTTATCTCGAGATGCTTCAAGAAAGGGCCGGGCAAGAGTGCTTCAGCTCCCAGCAGTACCGTCTGAAAGCCAAGCACAGTGTGCCCAGTTAGGACGTAAGGAAGGCTGACTCACTGAGGGCTTCCACGCCACGGCCATCCCGGGGGACTCAACTCACCTTCTACCATGTTCCCATCCTTCTGAAAAATCCTCTCTTCACACCACTGGCAGTGGATCAGGTACTGGATTTTCTTGGTAGTCTCATCCGCTGAAGTAGGCCCCCTTAAGACTCTCACAACTACCAGCACAAAGTGTTCCAGGGCCACTGCAAACAGCACTTCTATACCTTTGTTGCATCTCGCTGCAGCTCTGTTTAAAAACAAAAGAGCCACAAACTATTTTCCCGGCTCTCATTTCCTTTGTATAGCTCTGTACTGACAGAACTAACCTGGACAGCAAACCAGGGCGGACTGGGAGAAAGTCAATCTTTAGTAGCAGTGATTTCAAAGGCTCATTACCATAATCTACATACAAACTGAAATGCAGGAAATGAGGGTTGTTAGGCAAGGTCTTCAGTCTCTAGACTTTGTAATAGGACCGCATCTCTGTCATTCAGCATGACTGTCCCCTGTAGTCACGATTACTAGTCTGAGTTTAATCTATTTTTTTTCTTTCCTAAAAAAAGCGTCTTCCAAACCCTATGTATTTATTGAATACTGACTATATGCAGGATTATATGTCAGCTGAATATGCAGTGAAAAATAGTCAGAGCCCTTTCCTCCAGTAGTTTTACAGATTCTCTGGATTAAGATCTACAAGATACACCATTTCCAAACTTGCTCTTATGAACACTTTGAGTACCCAGCATCATGTGCAAACTGTGCATCAGGTTGCTGCTCACCTAATATATGCTGAAGACCTATGAAGACTAACAACCAGCAATTACGCTGAGGTAAGGAATTTTCATCTGAATGCTGCAGACCTTGTGTTTGGGTTTGCAAGTGAATGGGCTGATCATCCACGATTGATCCTCTCAGGGACAACTGCACCACTGTTAAGTTATTCCTACAGGGGGCTGGAAAGATGCTCAGCAGTTAGGAGTGCTGGCTGCTCTTGCAGAGGACCTGAGTTCAGTTCCCAGCACCCACATGGCGGCTCACAACCACCTATAACTCTACTTCCAGAGGATCTGATGCCCTCTTCTCACCGTGGTGGGTTTCTGCATGCATGTGGCGCACACACACACGCACACACACACACACACACACACACACACACACACACACACACACACAAGTAAATATTGAAAAAAATATTTTTTGTAGCATAAAATTCTGTACAAAGTAGGTAATAGTCTTTCTTCATTTTGATACTTTTGAACTCCTAGGGAGATACAGAGAGATCTTCCTGTTTTACAAGGTCATTTTCAGAATCAAGTTAGAAGCCATCGTTTTATTCAGACTATTTGAAGATGAAATGATCTTTCAAACAGCTTATGAATCTAAAAGGAACTTCTGTTTCTCCTTTTTATGTTGCTACCTCTCCCTTACTGCTATAATCATTGAATTAAGACAGGTCTGAAATTAATTTCCACTTTCATTATTGCAGATATAAACATTTAAATTCTAACAAAACACAAGAATAACAGGCCATCAGAATGGCTTAGCGGGTAAAGGTGCTTGCTGCCAAGCCTGATAACTGAGGTTGATTCCCAGAACCCACATGGTGGAAGGAGAGAACTGACTATCCCAAGCTGTCCTCTGACCTCCACACATGCACCTACATCAACACACACAAAATAAATGAATACATGTAAAAAAAGAAAGACACCATAAAATTAAAACCACTAAAATAAATCAAATCAAAATTACGTATAAGGGATAGAGAATTAAACAATTCACACACTATTTTAAAAAGTAAGCACTCATTCATAGTATCATTCTCTTCAAAATCACATGTCACACCAAAACATATGAGGTCACCATTGGCAATCTGGTACCTTGCCACAGCAGCTACGACAATTCTGGCTGCTAGCTCCTTGTAATACTCTGTTCGGACAATGTTACATCCATAGTGACGCCGGGCAACATGCTGTGCCTTGGCATATAAGGAACTGATATCTGTAGAAGTCACTGACACTATGCCAAGGTTTCTTACGTTTCTGAACGCAGAGTCTAGGTAGTTCACTGATGTTCCAAACGGGTCTAGGTGTCTACAATCAGAAAGAAAATACACATATCTGAGTTTGCATCAGCAGTCCACATTTTACCAATATCATTCCAATGATAAAATTCCACAGATTCAAAAGTAGCTTGCAAGCCATGTGTGATGGCAGAACACCTGTAATCCTAGCACTCAGGAGGAGGAGGCAGGAGAACTTCCAGTTTGAAGCCAGCCTAGGCTAACAGGAAGACTGTCTCCAAAAACTGAAGAAAAAAAGTACTTTGCTAATCTCTTTTAAAACTTAATTATGTTTTAAAAATACATAACAAAATAGTCAATGACATGTCAAACACATAGGAACAAATTAGCCTAAGAAGAAAAGTTCATTCCCAGGAAGTCTGGAATTTTTCTTATTGGATATCTCAGGCCAAGACCAAAAACTGTATTAATTTGAAAACACCCACCTCCAGCAGCCCTGTTTAATCTACATTTGACAAATGTTCTTCACTTACATGAAATCAAAAGATCTCAGGTGCATTAGCACATTGGCATCCATCCTGGTCACCTGGATATCACCAAGAGAGCCATCTTCTTCCAGGGCATCACCCTCTTCCTTTTCCTCACTGTCCACCACCACTTTCAATTTGTTTAAATGGCAGTTTTTCTGAATCAAACTCACAGAGTTTTCATTCAAGTCATTAATTGTAACTTTGACTGCATTTCCAAGGTGTTTTGCCCACTGTAATCCCATTATTCCTTGGGAGAAATGGAGGAGAAGACAATCTTTAAATTAAATACATTTAAGTTATAATAACTAATGACTAAAAAGGTAGGTGTTTTATAAGTAACACACACACACACACACACACACACACACACACACACACACACACCCCTTCCAAATCTTCACGTCTTTATGAATCCAGAGTACAGAATGCTAAGAGGGCAATACCCTGCTGGAAAGGAAGATGGCAAGTTGGCAAGTTGAATGTCCTGCTGCTCAAATTTACCCTCAAGGACCAGAAAAATAACAAAGACAATGTGTTTTGATTGTAGCTCAGGCTGGCCTTGATCTTTAGGCAGGGTCAATAGTCCTGGCTGTCCTGGAACTCCTGTCCTTGAACTCACCAAGCTCCACCTGCCTCTGACTTCCAAGTGTCGGAATCAAAGTCATGAGCAACCACTCTGGCTGGCTATGAAACACGAATCCTCTTGTTTCTGCCTTCTGCATGCAGGGGTTACAGGCATGCACTAATGCTCATCTCTCCTAAATATGAAAACTAACTTCCAGGCCAATGAGCTAGCTTAGAAAGTGGAAGTGTTCTCTGAGCAGCTAGACAGTCTGATCTTGAGCCCAGAACCCATGGCGGAAGGAGAAAACAGACTCCCCAAAGTCGTCCTCTGACCCTGCCCGCCACATGCACGCCTGCATTCTCACATATGCACAATAACAAAATGAAAGAAAGAAGAAATACCCTTTCTCAACCAAAGTCTTCAAACAGCACACAGAACAGCACTGCAGTGCATGGAGCGACCCTGCAGGGCAGCAAGACCTCCGTCAGGCAGCTCTCCTCACGGCTTCCCAGAGCTGCTCTAGAGGACATTTTCCAACTGGAGATGGTGAGAGAAACCAACTGACAGGGATCTCTAACACACTGTCTGAAGTACTGACATCCTCTACTTCACAAATGGAAAGAAAACCTCATCTACTGTTAGGGCCGCTAGGTAACTTTTCAGACTCTCACAATCCACTTGTGGGGTAAGTTCTACGACTGTCCTTTCAGGGGAACAAATGTGCAGAGAGACTGCCACAGAGCTGCCAACAATTTACTAAGACATATTAAAAAGAAAAGTATCCTAGTGACTGCTCTGCTTTTGATGATGCTGGTCCAGGAGGTCAGGATTCCAGAAGATGGTTGAGAAGCCAATAAAAAATGGTGCCAGATACAGCAGTTTATAAAAATGTGAAATATACCTTTTGCAGGCATCACCTTTCATAATTTCAGGTTTTAAAAGGTAAAGAACAGAATATGTAAGGAAAAACATGGCAATAAATTAGGAAAGAGGATCATATTATGAAGGTGGCACTAAACTGTGGCGGAGCACTTTGGACTTCAGGCAGTCAAGATGCATGCTGTTGACTGAGAAGTAACATCAACATATATAACTCAGAGAAATGGCTGTTTGCCAATGGTAAAGACTGGAAACACAGAGACTATTATTGCAATAGACTGGTCATTAAATTGTAGATGTGGAAGGGTAAAGGAGTGTGAGTTATATTATTAAAGATAAATCAGGCTGGGCATGGTGGCATATGCCTTTAATCCTAGCACTAGGGAGACAGATGTTTGTGAGTTCAAGACCAGCCTGGCTTACACAGAGCTCCAGGTCAGCCCGAGCAATGCAGTGAGCCGCTGTTTCAAAACTGAACAAAACACACACACACACACAACCCAAAACAGAACAAAGCTGGTGGCTAGTTTGAGATCAAATTAGTGGTGGAAAAGAGGGAATAAAAAAGAGTTGGGGAAGACTCAGAAGGACAGACATAGTATGTACTCACTCATAAGTGGATACCAGATGTGAGGGAAGGGATGGCCAGACTGCAACCCACAGCTCCAGAGAGGCTAGTTAACAGGGAAAGACCCTAGGAGGGACACATGAATGGCCCAGAGAAGGAGAAGTGGATGAGATCTACATGAGTAGACTGGGTGTGTGTGTGTGTGGGGGGGGGCGGAGGGCGAGGAGTGGGGGATGAGAATATAGGGAAATGGGAGGGTCGAGCTGGAACAGGGACATAGTGGGAGGGAGATACCATGATAGATGAGGACATCATGGGAATACGTAGAGGCAGGGTGCTGGGGAGGCTCTCAGAAATCCACAAGGATGACCCCACCTGGGAGTGCTGGCAGTGGTCTACAGGGTGCCTGGACTGGTCTATACTGGTGACTGGTCTGGTGAATACCCTAACTGCCATCATAGAGCCTTTGTCCAGTGACTGATGGAGGCAGATGCAGAGATTCACGGCCAGGCGCCAGGCTGAGCTCCAGGAATCCAATTGATGAGAGAGAGGAGGGATTCTGCAGTCAGGGGACTTCGAGATCATGATGGAAAGATGTGTAGAGATAACTGGCCACACTGGAGGAAGCCCATGAACTGTAGACTAGTGGCTGTGGAGCCCCCATGGGACTGGACTAGGCCCTTTGGATATGGAAGACGTTGTTTGGCTCAAACTGTTTGGGGGGCACCCAGGCAGGGGGATCGGGATCCGTCCCTGGTGTATGGGCAGGCTTTTAGGAGCCCAGAGCCTTGTGCAGCCTTGGTGCAGTGGGGAGGGGCTTGGACCTGCCTAGGCTCAGTGTGCTGGGCTCTGCTGACTTCCCATGGGAGACCTTGATTTGGGGGATGTGGGGATGTGGGGTGGCTTGGGAGGGAAGGCTGGGAGGTGGGAGGATGGAGGAGGTGGGATCTGTGGGTGGTATGTACAGCAAGTAGAAAATTTCTTAATAAAAAAAAATAAAAAAAAAAAAGAGTTGGGGAGATAGCTCAGTCAGTAAAATGCTTGTATACAAACATTAGGATGTGAGTTTTGATCCTCAATTCCACGTGAAAAGCCAAGTGTAACAAGTAAGGCTCTGTAAGCCAAATTCTGGGAGGTGGAGATAGGGCTCCCGGGGCTTGCTGGCTGCCAGTCTAGTCAACTCAGTGAGCTCCATCCAAGTTCAGAAAGAGTCCCAGACTCAAAAGACAAGGTAGAGAGCAATTGAGGAAGATAGTCAGTGTTGACCTCTGACCTCTGCACACACGCATCCACATGCACACATACATATAGACAAAAATAATTCAAAGTTCACATTTAAATGGCTCAGCTTAGAAAAATGACCTCATTACTGCTACCATTTTAAATGGATACATTACTACAGATGATGACAGTTACAGTACTAACAATTTCTTTTGGTCATTAGACTAGCGTGTGATGAAGCCAGGACTTGAACCCAGGGACTTGGGCCCCACAGTCCATGCTTTTAAACGCTTTCACTTCCAGTATACACTTCCCAAGAGTGTAATTCCGTTAATCTTTATGAGGACATGCGCCGAGCACAAATGGCCTTTCAGAAATTCCTGTTTCTATTTTCTTTTCTCTATTGTTAAAGGTCTGTTGAGGAAAACGGTTTTAATTTCAGTGAAGACTAGATTGTGCACGATGGCTACCATCCTAGCTCTGGGAGATGGCAGCAAGAGGAGCAGTGCAAGGACAGCTTGGGCTAAACAGTCAGTTCTAGACCAGCCTAGTAACAGAGAGAGATCCAGTCTTGGAAAGCCAAAAGCAGAACACAATAAATGCCGAAGGCTAGGCAGTGAGCATCCAAACACACAGAAAGCAGAACACAAT
>CABHPR010094091.1:9757-33941 GCA_902168415.1 Peromyscus melanophrys
TCTATCTATCTATCTATCTATCTATCTATCTATCTATCTATCTATCTATTTTTAACAACCTGGTGCTCATTGATTCAGCGAGGCTGGCTGGCCAGGGAGTTGCCAGTCTCCACCTTTCCAGTATTGGGGATGCACATGCATTCTTTCGTGCTTAGCTTTTGGATGGGTGCCAGCTCCAAACCATAGCTCTTTTGCTTCTGTAGCAAGCGCTGTGTGCACTAAACATTCTTCCCAGCACCCCCACCACTCCACTGCTGAGGAATAGCTTAACAGAAATTCAGTAGATGCTATAATGTCTTCTTTTTGTTGTTTTTGCTTTGGGTCTCTGTTTTATCATTTTAGTTTTGTTTTATTTTGATATAGAGTTTCATATAGTCCAGACCAGCCTTGAACTTCCTATGTAGCTCAGGCTGGCCTCAAACTACTAATTCCTGCCTCTACCTCCCTAGTAGTTAGATAATAATCCTTTATTCTTATGTGAAATGTCCTAACTTTAAACATTAGCAATTATTTAGTACAAGTATAAACACTGTCTAAAGCAAATATAGTTGTAACCAGATTTGTCTTACAGTTTCAAGTTCATAACCTTTGACCTACTTTATTTAAAAGTTTTAAATACTTTGACAAGAAATAAAATGAAGCTAAAATAAGTTAGACTCCCCTATAAAGAAAATTATTTCATTTTAAATAACAGAAAAGAGGGGGAACCTTCAGGGAGAGGGTTATTTTTATTATCGAGAATCTTGGTTCAACCAACCCTGAGCTGTGAGAACTGAGAACATTATTTGAATTCTCTCAACTTCCGTTTGTGAAATGATGGAAGTAATCCTTCCTTCCTGTGGTTGTTGTAAGAAAGCACAAGCAGCTTAAATCATTTGCTTTGTTTTGTAATTCCAAGCAGACAGTGAGTACACGGTGTTCGTTCATATCACTATTCTGTGTGCGAATGCACACTACAGATCTTACAGCCAGCAGGAACCAGAGAGAAAGCTCCCACGTGAAGTATAGGATACAAGAGTTTTCTTTTGGTCCAATTGAACCTGCTCGTGTCACGTGTCTGTGTCTGCACCAATAAACAGGTATCAAGAGAGCACAATTAGGTAATGTCCAACCCACACATTGAACTGGGGACTCATTCATCTTAGCTTTCTTGATTGGAAGCTGTGCAAAATCGAGGTTGTGGTAGGATGATTAAAAGAGAAAATAGAAGCTGGTTTGTCTATCAAGGATTTCTGGATGATAAACTATGTGGATTTTTAAGTGAGCAAGTCATTTTTATCTTCCTTCAATGAACACATAATCTATGCTTTTTCCAGGCCTCTGTGCTTTTCCTTAATGGAACTAATTATGCATAAATATTATCAAATAATCCTTATTAACTAATTACAAATTACTCATATAAAGAGTGATTCAATTTGCATCAAGTTAAGAGATTTTTAAAGTCAAATACTATATGCACAACACGATGTAGTATTTATTTTGCTGCCAGTGGTTATTGTTCACTGTTCTGAATAAACCTGAATTTTTTTTCTTCCAAATTTAAGGGAGCATCATTTACTCTGCATGGCTTGGGGTGCTTCTCTGCTGTCAGAGAGAGTATCTTCCCTTCTTTCTGAAATGTATTCCTCTGTCCCAAGACCTCACCTTCATAGCTCGGAACAGGCTCAAAGATCAGAACACAGCATTCATTGACTTAGTGTGATGGTGGAGTTCACACACTGAAGTCAGGAGGATTCAAATCATCCCTGCTCCCTATGACTCTCTCACTGTTTCTGTGGTCTACTAAGTGCTAACCAAACCAAGGGTCTCTATTTCCTTATATGTAAAACAGTGAATTGCAGAACTTATTTTGTAAGATGATTTTCATGATAAGGGTATAAGAACTAAAATTACACCCATTTTGTAAAAAGGGCTTGGTACATATAAACTGACATTATTAGTCTTGAAAATATGCTTCATTTTGATCCAGTGAGATTCACCTGATTGATTAGTTTAAAGCGACCCTTCATCTTGCCATATATTTAGATATTAAATTAGTAGGAATCCAGATTATCTACTCTTTGCAATAGCCTCCATAATCACAGGTGTAGCTCATTTTTCTTCACTCTTTTTACTCTTTGGGGTCCCACCACCTTGTTCCCAAATAATCATGTGGAGGCTTATTCTTACTTATGAATGCCCAGCCTTAGCTTGGCTTATTTCTAGCCAGCTTTTCTTAAATTATCCAGTCTACTATTTGCCTCTGGGCTTTTATCTCTCTATATTCTATGTATCTTTCTTTACTTCTTACTCTGTGGCTTGTTGTGTAGCTGGGTGGCTGGCCCCCAATGCCCCTCTCCTTCTTTTCTCTCTCCGTGGTCTCCTCTTCCCAGATTTCTCCCCCTACCCGTATTTATTCTTTCTGGCTGCCAGCCCCGCCTATCCTTTCTCTTGCCTCGCTATTGGCCATTCAGCTCTTCATTAGACCATCAGGTGTTTTAAACAGGCACAGTAACACAGCTTCACAGAGTTAAGCAAATGCAACAGAAAAGAATGCAATACGTCTTTGCATGATTAAACAAATGTTCCACAGCATAAACAAATATAACACATCTTTAACTAATATTCCACAACAAACTGGCATTTTCTTTGTTGTAACAGGTACTGCACAAACACTGATGTATTAAGTCATTGAGACCACAGCCATTCCATAAAAACAGGACAAAATTTTGTGTTTTCCAATTGTTTAAGGTAGAATAAAAATTAATGGGTTTAATTCGGATGTTTTTCACACACACATGTCATGGTTCACATCCTTCCATCATCTGCTCTCCCCTGTCCCTCTCCCTCTCATCTCACTGTCCCCTTCCTTCTCCCTGTGCTTTCAGGTCACTCACATTGTGTGTGTCCAAAACGGTCTGAATTTCCTTCTCCCCCTTCCCTCCTTTAGGCCTACATTTACTTCATTTAAATGTCTGATATGCATCGAGGCTTATAAAAAGCATTAAAAAACGTATCCACAAGATTAGCTTATATAGCTTTATAAAGCTCTCCATAAGATCCAAGAGTGGATGCTAGTTTCAAATGAATGACATGATTTTTCCCCATTCATTTAACCAGTGAACTGCGGAGGTGGAGACCTGGATGTTCATGTTCTCTTGGGAAGACTGCATTACTCAAAAGCACTTCCTCTCCGAGTTCTCATCCTGTCACCATGGGAATTCATCTCACACTTCAGTACCATGTAAATGACAGTTTCTCAAAAGTAAGAGTAATAATTATGGCTCTATCATTTCAGCAAGAAATTTAGTACTTTTCTCCAAAGAACACCTACAAAGATGCTCCCGCATAGCAAAAATAAGGGCTCATCTCTGGGCCCAGCAGACCAAGGGTGGCTCCCCTAAGTGCTGGCTCTGTTCTGGCACTGTTGTTTGATCACCAGAAACCAGATTTTGACTCCTATAGTCAGGAATTCCATCATACAATAGTGTGACTGAAACACTGATTCTCTCTTAAGCCACCAGACAAGGGGATGTTGGAGCCATCAAACACCTGTCCCCAACTCCTCTCAGAGTCCACCTAAGATTCAGGCACCTCTTATAATTGGTGTGCCCAGTATGGTCATCGTTTCAGAAAGTCTTCACTTGAAGAAAGCTTTGTTCATAATCTCTAATATATGGGTGTGGAGGCACTGCCTATGAGCATAGCAGGGAAGAGTGGATCTAATGCATGCTCTATTGTTTCCGCTAAGCTGGAAATACAAAATCAAAATAACACCCAGTTCCTTCTTTATTGTCCAGTCCAAGATTGTGATAAGACTTCTCTTTTACTTACTGGATCTCAAGAAGATGGTGACGAAATCAATCTTTACCCAACTTTGAGCAGTCACAAAACTATGGGACTTTCATCTACTATTGCAAAGGTTGGGAGTGTCCCAAGACTCTCTAGTGAGACTAAATAAATAATCCATGTAAGAGCAGGAAGCTCTAATCTCTGTGTTTCTCAGGCCTTAGTGTTACATAAGACCCACCTGCAAAGCTTGTGGAAAGTGCTCATTCCTCATCCCATCCCAAAACCCTGATTTGGATCTGAGGCAGGGCCAACTCCATCTTGAGAATTCTATGTAGGGTTGGGCTTAGGGGAGGCCATCTGGTTGGAAGAGGAAGCTGGGAGGTTTGCCATGAGGCTGTGTTTGCAAAGCAAGCACACTCATTTTAACTTAGTGTGTATGTGACAGATCAGTATCAATATTAAAGTTTCCTAAAGTTTCACTCACACTTTATATAAGAGTGATTCAATTGGCTATATTAAAATGAATCTCTTTATTTGGGATGGGGGCAGCTGATGGGGATCAAGGTGACTTCTGCTGTAAGAACCATTACTGAATAGACTCCAGGCACCTGTCCCTTAGCTATCTCATAGAAAAAGCTGGTTCATTCATTAATTCATTCAAGGAAATATTTGTTGAGTTATTAATATGTGCCAGGCAATGTTCAAGGTGTATTTTTCAGACACACTAATAGTAATAATCAACAATAATAAAACCAGGTAAGCAATCCTTCCCAGGGTGTTATAATCTAGTGAGTCAATAAATAATAAACATGATGTATGTAAAAAAATTATATAATATATTAAAATTGTTGTTAGTCTTTGAGAAACATTCTTTAATGAGATGCCACTCTGACACACACTGAGATTCTTACTAGGGCAGCTCCCTGGGAGGCCGACTTTCTAACACTAGATACAAGCTAGATGTGCCTCTCCAGACTTACAAAAGTGACAAATGCCAAGCTTGTGTGGGCTTGGAGGGGGAGATGTGTATATGTGCATGCAAGTTTACATTTAAACACCTTATGGACTATTATCAAATCTTACATGGGTGTCTTCACATTTTTCCATGGAGTATCCTATACACTATGTACTGCTGCCTTCCCAAGGAGTTAAGTCTTTTGAAATCCATGAAGGGACAGGTCATTGTGAAATGAAGCAATTTCATAAATAAACATTTATACAGTCAACAGACCTATATACACAAATCACCAAAACCATAAAAGATGGCTCAGTGACTTCTTTTCTCCCATATAAGGAGTTATGGCATTCACTTAGAAAGCTAAGGAGCGATGAAATGACTTTATACTAATTCCCTTAATTTAATCACACAAAATGTCAGGACAATGTCATTTAAAGCCCTTTAATGATTTTTAAACAAATGGTCCCTGTAGCGGGAAAATAGTTGAACTAACATTGCTAACATCAATTTAATTTCTTTAGAATTGAAATATTAAATGAGCCCAACCTATCACATTTACTTTTCAAACTGTGCTAGGAAATACCTGAGGACCTCTCAGAGAAGTCTAATAGGATCCTTCACCCTGTCCATCAGTCCAGAAGAACTGTAATAATGTTTGAATTTAATAAATTCTACTTGATACATAGGAAAGGAACCATTATCACTATGTATGTCTCTCTACAGCCTTCCTTTGTGAAGATTCCAAGCCCAATTTATCAACACCAGAAACTTACTTAGCATGGCTGCAAATTCTATATATATTTTTTCCAATGTTAATGTGAGTCATCATAGCATATCTCCTTAACCATATGTGCTAGAGCGAAGGACAGACAGTTATTTTAATATTCCTGGCCTAGAATCTTTCCCACAACAAACACATTTGATGCTCATACATGGTCCCTTTCTTGCCGACACTCACGCCTGTCAAAATGGCATGGTGCCTACTCAACATATGGACTGCTAGCTTTTCTCACTGGGGCACAGTTGCCAAAGAAAGATGGGTTAAGCTGGGCACCCTGCACAGTGAAGCAGGTGACAGCTCTGCTGCTCCCCATCATGTGGCTGCAAATCCTCTAAGCACTTACCACTCCATACCCTGTCTTTCATGAGAACAGGAAAAGGAGAGGGAGCTTTAACTGTGTCCCTCTGCTTTCCGACAATTTCCACCTGGTACCTTTGCTCCCATTACCTTCTATTCATGGATAGGAGAGCTATCCTCTGCCAAAAGTATACTAGAGTTTAAAAATTATTTGGAAGCCCACAGTTGTAAGTAAAGTAGATAGCTAGTAAAAGGATTAGCATGAATATACTCGTGCAAGCACACACACACACCACACACACACACAAACACACACACAGGAAATTTGTGTTGTTTCTACCCTGCCTTCTAATTTTCTACCTCAATAGACCAGAGCTTAGCAGCCCCAGGAACACTGAAGATTGAGATAAAAACCAAATGATTGTTTAAGTCTTTCACAAATAGAGCTGACTCCTTGCATTAATCCAATGAATCATTTCCTCCCTAATTGGGCTACATCCTGTTTGGTTTGCAATTTTTATTTCAAAATTTCCAAGTCAACTTTTATTTGTCCAAATGAGTTTGTTTTGGCAATGGCAGAAATGTATCCAGTTTCCCCAAACAAAGGTTTATACTTCATGTCTTGGGTTGTCATCATTCTACAAGAAACCCAAATAAGGTGTCTTACTTCAGCACAGAGACTAAAGGGAGTGATACTTTGCCACCTTTAACAAGTAAGTCTACCCAAATTAGGAGCTTTCACAGTTAGTGTGTGTCCTGGCCTCTGGGGCCATGAATCAGTCAATTAATACTCACCAGTGCCTACTTTATGTTGGACAGCTTTAGAGCAAGGTTTTAAATGAAAGTGACCACACTGCTCGAGGGTAGGAGTCCTGATCATATTCATTTTAAGAGATGAGGAGGAAAACTTATCAATGGAATCAAGCTGGCACATTTCTTTAATAATAAAAGTAGATAACATTCATTAAAATCTTAACATTGCTCTGAAGACCCTCTGCATGGGCCTGTGAGATGTCCCAGTGGGTAAAAGTGGAGTTTGACTCCAGGCACCACATGGTGGAAGGAGAGGATAAACTCCTGTAAGTTGTTCTTTACCCTCGATTTGCATGCTGTGGTAGATGTAGGCATGTTTGTGAGCACATACACCGAATAAAAAATAAATAAATATGTAATCACAATGTTTTAAATCCTGTGCATGTCCATTTATCTATGATCATGAATAATGTCAATAATTAGACTCTCTAAAGAAAATAACACTCTGAGAAATTAACTGATTTATCCAATGTCACAACTCACACCTATGTGGTGAAACCAGAATTCAAATCTTGAGAGACTTACTTTAGAGGTATCTTTCTTGACCATAGATACTGGGCAGCTTTTATATATATTCCCGTCTGTCCTCTATTCTTAGGCCTTGCTCATGTCCTTAGTATTCGATGCTTTCTGGGATAAACATTACTTCCTCATACTGTCAATCTGATTAGAGTCCTATCACTCTCCACTT
Organism: Peromyscus melanophrys; assembly: GCA_902168415.1. Lineage (NCBI taxonomy): Eukaryota > Metazoa > Chordata > Mammalia > Rodentia > Cricetidae > Peromyscus > Peromyscus melanophrys. The sequence continues at coordinate 17,069 of CABHPR010094091.1, forward strand.
CCTAAAGATTAAAACTCAGAATGTCATCTTAGCATTCAAGACTTCAATTATATTCTGGGCTCTATCAAGCATTTGAGTCTGATTCTTCCAAAATGATCATAGATGCTCTGCCCTTGGTCTTTACATAACTACTCATGTGTTTACTTTTGTTCCTACTTAGAGATAACCTTGCTGCCTTTTCTACATGTGGCAAGCTTACCCATCAAATGGTCTCATCTTTTCCTTCACACTGTTTACTTCACCTCAGTTTCTCTAGACATCATGGAGCAACAGCACTATTTATTGTCACCATGCACATTTCGAATTTTGAGCATGAGCCACCTACCATTCTGAGGTATGTGTGTTTAATCTATTCAGTTAGCATGGATCATGTCTTGGATTTTTACAATATGTCACAGCACCTACTGTATTGATTGAGCAATTCCTTCCTCATCGTTCTCCAGTAATTCCCCTATCACGATGAACATATATTTTTCATTCACTTAAGAGCTGAACTGTGTAAGTCCATGGTGTGATCACTTAACAATGGCTTCCCTTCCACCTAGTCCTATGTGCATCGTTCTGAAAGGTCAGTATCAGTGAAAAAATTCCATTTCAGCAATAGACTTTACAAAAACAAATTCCTTCCTAACATCAAGTGTTACAAAAGAGCAATGTTTTAATTTCTCAATCGTTTGTTTAACTACGTAAGTCCAGAAAATGAAGGCTGTTCAACTTACTCCAGTTTCAAACAGAGTATCTGTCATTTACAGAAATAAACTATCAAAAATGATAATCAGCATTATCATATCGTATTTTCTATGTTCAATTTTTAATAGGTAGTTTATTACTTAGAATTAATATAAAGCCCATTTAACTGTGTATATCAGGAAAATGCCAGTATTTCAGGATGGCTTTTCTGCAATACTAGCAAGAGTCCATAAGTGACAGCTGACTTCTTAAGGCTTTTTCAACTCTTTGATTCTGAGAATCTAGAATTCTTTGCCTGTGTACCCCACTGTGGTCTTATTCTCTCTCCCATATTTTGGAAACTCTCCAAGTATAAAACGGTACAACATATGCAGCCTGCAAGCAGGGCAGGCATAAAAAACACCATAAGGCTACACAAGCAAACTTCAACTGTGGAATGCTGGGAAACAATCACAGGCACTTCACCAACTTGGCATAAAACAATCAGAGGATGAGGTGGCTCTTTCTGAGCAAAAGCATCATCCTGGCAGAGATGCAAGGAAGACCACAAAGATAGAAATATTGTGCCCTGAATTTGATGCTGCTAGCCAAGAGTGATCTGCAGAGGTGCTTGCACAAAGAGGACTGACAATCATTTTTCCCCCATTTGTATTCATGTGCCTGGAAACACAGGTCCTGAAATACTCCCTTCCATGATAACCACATCATCCACACACTTGTGAAAGGAAATTTGCTTTCTCCTTCCATTTTTACTCTTCCTACTGACCCCTAAGAATGCTTAATGTTAATCCTACAAAAAAGCCTTCCTGGACTACCACCAGCTTCCTTTCCTGAACAATCTCAGTAGCTTATGACACTTACATGATTGTATTATGTTAATTTACTTGTGGGATCATCTTCCTATACATACAGAGAGCATCTTCAGAGCAGGGATTATGTCATTTTTATTCACTTTCACATCCTGAATGACCATTAGCATGACTTTGTACATCAAAGGTCTTATATAGATGCTTGCTGGAAAATGAGTGAAATAGTTAGTTTTCCTCATTCATTATTAATTTCATATCTATCAAATGCTCTCAATGTGTGTTATTTTATAAACCTGATATATCAGCAAACAATAGATACACTCTTTATCAAAGAATTATGATATATAGTGGAAGTCAGAAAATACAGATAAATAAACATAAACAGGCTGCTCTTGATGGTGCATTGTGATAAATAATGCAGGGAAAGGGGGTAGGGAATCTTTGAGGTAGGTTGCAATACTAAATAGGTGACTAGAGATAGCCTCATTGGGTAGATTTATAAGGGGCTAAATAGGGTAGGGGCTGAGGGGACAGGCTAGGGGAGGGAATATAGAGAAGGATGTTAAACACTAAAGACCTTTGAAAATGCCATGTGTAACCCTACCACTATCAAGTTTCCTAAAATATATATGTACATAATATATATACACCCATTATATATATATCTGTATATATATATATACATATATTTATAATTGGTATAATTAGCTCTACCTGATAATGAGGAGACAGTGTCTCTCCAGACACCATAGGATATCAAATGAAAAGTCCAGTGTCAAATATGGGCGACCTCTTTTAAAATTTTTGATCAATGGTGTACCATAGACCCCTACCCAAAACATTACAGGCTATTTCCATTGCTCATGATTACCCTCCAGAATTGATGGTAAGACCTTATTGCTTAAGATACCACATACATGAATCATGGAACATTTAGACATCAAGCTGGTACCAACCTGGAATTTTCATCCCTGCTAGCTAACTATCATAGTGTTGGAAGGTTCTATGTAAAATGCTATCAAGGAAAAATAGTCATCAACAGTTTCACCCATATGTGAACCCTGAGAGCTACAATAATGACTGTCATGGTAAGATATGGCCACTGGTACAATCATGGCATGAATGTTATGGTAATAACCAATTACTTTCTGATTAGATTTAAGGCCCACTCTACAAGATGGAACCCATGTATTATTAACTGAACCACAAAACAATGGCTGGGTAAGTTATTGCCCCCCAGAGGAGAACTTAGTATTATTATTCCGTTAAATGGACTTGGTAATAAACTGTCCCCTAAGTTCTCTACTCTATACCCATAGATTATTGCATCTCTCAACCCTTATCAGAGAAGCTTCTTTCTTCAGTAGATAGTGATAAAACAGAGACCCATGACTGGTCAATGTGTAGAGAACAGAGTCTGTGACTGTAGTGCTCATCTCTAAATAGAACATCTATATCACATCCCTCCCAGCAAGGCTCAGGTATCATTATGGAAAAGGAGTGGAAAGATTTTTAAGAGCTGGAGGAAGTAGATGTCTGTAGCAAAACAGTATTTGTTGGACGTGAACTCACAGTGTCTGTGACCACATGCACAAGATTAGCGCATGATCAAGTAGGCCAAAATCCCAGCGCAGATAGGGAGGGGCTCATGAAGTTTCACCTCTATCTGAGGATTCATTGGCAATTGATGGCTACTGGGAGAGAGTCAGTTTTCTTCAGGATTGTAGCCCATGAGAGGCTACCCATACTCCAGCAGATGGTCCCAAACTCATACACATATAGGCAGTACTAGATAGACTCAGTGAGAATTATGTAGTGGGGAGAGCATGAGTCTGAATGAAAAACGGTCAGGGGCATAGGGGAAGAATTGGAGGGGAGGGAGATGGGGTGTGGATTTGATCCAAATACATTATGTGTATGTATGAATATTAAATAAACTATTTCTAAAGAATGCAGAGAATAGCAAAAGTAGAGAGGACATGAGGCAGCATTCAATGTCTATAGACAGTTGCCAGGACAGGACAAAATACTATATACAGTTAATTGACTGAAGAGACTAAATCAAACAAAACATTAAAGAAATTTATAATAAAGACTCAAAGAATTCCAAGATTATCTCCAAACATTTAAGTCAATAAAACACCAAACTATTCACCACGTATCAATGCAGGAAAATTTAGGCTGTGAACTGCCTTGGTAGCAAGGATAGATATTTTTACTTATAAACTGAGACAATTAACCTCACCTCAATCTCAATCACATGACGTAAAGAAGTCCTGGATTTCTTAAACAGATTTATCTCTATGGTTTTTGTTTGTTTGTTTTTGTTTTTACCATGGTTTGATGAATAGGTTTCATCTTATCTGATGGGGTTTCCCTACTTTCCAACTCACAAAGGACTGTCTTTTCTCTCCCCACAGAGATGTGAATGCCTCTCATCTCAGGTAGCCGCACCACCGCTCCCCATTTAGAATCCATTACAAACCTCGTGTTGTGAGAGCTCTAACTCAAGGAAATATTCTATTAACTGAGAAGTATGAAAGAAGTTTTCTTTTAATACTATAATAATCCCAAGAGCAAAAGGCTTAACCTAGAGTCATTTTGTAAATATGTGCCTTTTCCTAGGGAGAATGTCTATAGTTTTCACCAAATTCTCAAGAAATTAACTATTGAAAAATATTATTTGCAGAATTTAATTTCCAGGAGGCAAAAAATTAGACGTTATGAAATGTTATTGGAGGATGAGAGAGAATATAGTATACATCCAAGGCATAGACATGGTTTAAGAAGACATCAATTAACATTAACTTAAAAGATTGGTCTACAGTCTGTGTTCTGTCTATATGTGGAGGCACAAATCCACATTGTTCCTGCTTAATGTGTATTTTGCAGTGAAATGTTACCTAATGGAGAATAATCTGTTTAACGTGTGATTTATACAGAACACAGTAACTGTTGACTTTGACTTATAGGCCCTTACCATATTGCCAAAAATGACTGGTTTATACACGAAACTGTATGCATCCTTTAGCTGTGGAGATTACAAATACTAACAGTCCTGAGCAATTATAAAACTGAGCCTTATTGACCTGTTTTCTGGCCCTGCATCTGCCTTAGGCCTAGCTAATGGGCCCTTAGGAAGACGCTTCTGCCTCTATGTCCCCATTTTCCCTACATAGTTACACAAAAGTCATTTGTAAATTAAAGCCACTTGCAAGTCCTTTGCTTTAATTTACAAATGACTTTATTGTAATTCTATGGGAAAAAAATGGGGATATAGGGCAGATTCAGGGCCAGAAAATAGGCCAACAAGCTACTTCTTACAGCTAGACCCCATCTCCTAAAAGTTCCAAGACAGTGCCACCAGCAAGGAACCATGCATTCAAAACATGTTACCTGTGGAGGGCATTTAACATCTAAACCAAATGTTCTCAGGGGGTTCAAGTGGCTTTCAACATTATCTTTAGGACTGCTAAGTAAAGCCATAGAAAAGGAATACTGAATTACATATGTTCTAAAACTAGAGATAAAATAATTTTATTAGATTTTCATAACAGCAATAATTCCATTAATGTTCTCTGCTAGAACATCTCTGAGGCAACCTTTAGTAAAGGTGATGCAAGAACCCCAGCCTGTTGTATAAGACCATTTGTTTTGGGAGGAAAAAAAATATAAGCTTTGCATTTATGCTTACATTGGCTTTTTTATAGCATGCATTTTGTTTCCTGTAGTTTGCATGTTACACTGTTACATAAATTACTATTTTATATTAAAAACTAGTCTATACTATCCTATAAAATATGCTATTTATATACTGTGTCATTGTAACTGTGTTAGTAATAAGTAATCTTGCTTGTAAGCATAACAGAATTGAGACACCTGGGGAAGTTTGTAAAGCATACCTCTGCCTGTGTCTGTGAGGGTATTTCCAGACACAGTTAGGCTTATGAGCTCTGACTTAATCAGTGGATTAATCCCTTGTTTAGTTCATAACATGGTGGCTACCAGGAAGTTGTTGGGAAGTAGGCAGTATTGTGTAGTTGGGGAAGTAGGTCACTAAAGGGGTCTTTGGAGTTGTGTCTTGACAGTCTCTTCCTGTATTCCTCTTCTCTCCACTTTCTGTCTGGCGTAAGATGAACAGCCTCTTCTTCTGAATACTCCCATCACCATGACCTTCTGCTTTGCCACAGGACCAGAAACATGGAGCCAAATGGCTGTGGACAAATACCCTGAAACAATAAGCTAATGTAAATAATTCCTCTCTTTAGGTTGCTTTTCTCGTGCGTTTGTCGCAGCAATGCAAACATGATGAATACAATGTTACTGTCATGTGTTAAGATCCTATGTACTATTACTTATTCCTCAAGACTTTGCCTGAAACTCACACTCCTCCTGCCTCTACATGGGGTTATAACCATGCAGCCTTGTAGGACCTGGGGAATATAACCTATCAAAATAGTTTACAGTGTCAGTGCATGTTCAAAAGAGCTACTGCCAATGCAACTTATGATAAAATCATTTTGATGACCACTGGTGTTGAAGAATTCATTATTTAAGAAAGGAAATAATGGTTGTTACATTCACCGGTAGCATCTGTGATGTAAGAACTTGACACAATATGTTGGAAGAAGATTTTGCTGGTTAAAGGATACTTCCTTAAAAACATGAGTGCCAGAAACAATCCTGTTAAGAAAGGAAATGGTGTGTGCACACACTCAGCACCTTGTGGATCTGTCTCTCAAGAAGAACACGAGTGTTACAAGTTTTCATTAAGGCGAAGTTTCATTTGAATTGGGAAGGCAAATACTAAGAAAGTTGCATATTTAAAAGGATGAATAGGTTCTACTGTCTAGGGAGCAACAAAAGCATTCCACCTCAGTGGAGACCTCTATAACTCTCCTCATCGCAGACCACCCATGAAAACCAAGAACAGCTTTGTATCTTGCTTCCTTTTGGGGCTATTCAAAACACATACGCAAACACTGATTTTTGTTTAACTGTTGATGAAACTACAAATATCCTGTTCAATTTTTCTTGAGTTATCATAGAAGGAGCTTTAGAAAAGCCCCGTCTAAGTTTAGTCTACTACAGTTTTACTGATTGAAAGTCATCCATTCTGTAGGCAGCTGGGGTACTTAAGGGATCAGCCATGCCTCACAACCCCTTTAGAGCACTCCTCAGCTCAGCAGACACAGCAGAAGAAGCCACAAATGCAAAGGATTGTGGGGTTCCTGGAGGATAGGCTCAGCATGAACCCCACTGTTCATGACTTCATCTGTGATATGCTAGTGAAAGAGAAAATAATGTCTAATAACTTACTAAAATATAAACATGGCTCAAGTTTTAGAAATATGTAGCTGAGAAACCTAAGAGTTCTTTAACTGTCTTCAAGTTCCAGGGAAAATGTTAAATCCTGCTTTGTTGTTGCATGAGTCTGTGCACCCCCGGCTCCTGCCTTTCACTTCTCACTCTGATGCTTCATGGGGCAACTGATGCAACTGATGCTTGGGGACCACCCTGGTAGAGGCCTTCAGCTTGCCTGCCTGTTTTTCCTCTCTCCTCAGCTGTCACTCCTCAGTTTATCATCCTTGCCCACGAAGCCTAGAGGTATCGTGTCTGCCATAAATACTTCTTTGATACGGAAGGAGAAAAGCCTCTGGAACATGGACTAGGTGGCCTGTCTTGTCCTATATTTGCCCGAGGAAATGTGAAAATGTGTAATCCCTATTGCTAGGAATTTCTGGTCATTTTGAAGCACCATTAAAATGATTATCAAAGCTTTAAATTCAGCAGTGAAACACAAGATTCTCCTAATGACAAGGTCAACTTAATTGGGTGTCTGTCCACAATGAAATATTGCTTTTAACTGGCATCCACAATTCACGTCAGCATAAAATAATATGCCAGAATCCTGTTGGAAGGCAGTATATAGAAAGTGAAATTGAATGTTAAACTTCCAAATCTGAATTATATAGCAGAGATTACAAAACATATTTAATCTACTCTGTAGATTAGCTTACAATTATGTAGATTCTACAGTGTCTTAAATAAACAGATTTTAATTAGTCCTGTGATGGTAGGGACTCCAAGTCTGTTCCCATTGTCATATGTTAAGACTTGCTTGAAACATGTGGTCCCGATTTCTCATTTGTTCTCATTATTAGTAAAATGTGTGGCCTTCTTAGTCCATTTTCTTATTTCCTATGTCCTTGCCTAGAAAGTCAGAGATAATTTTAGCCTTGTGATTATGTTTACTGATAAAAATGTTAATATGTTCTCAGCCCAATGTTCCTAACACCGACTTACAGGTTTGTAATACTGGCACCTAGTCCCATTAATTTTTCCAATAGACAAAAAAAAAAAAATAAAAAAAATTAAAAAAAATTAAAAAAAAATTGAACTGCCTAATGGGGAAGCAGGTTCCACATACTCGTTGCTGTAAATTGTAAATACGAGGCACAGCAGGAGCTCTCCCTCCTTGACCTCAGGGAAACAGCATTAAGTAACACTTGGCACCCAGCTTCCACCGTGTGTAATCATTATGGTGGGCCCTGTGCCAATGCCGTTTATGCACACCCCTCGGTATGCAGCATTTAAGAACAACAAGAATGGCAAGTGGCCCACTGAAGAATTAATTAGCAGACCTCCTGGACTCATCAGAATGTAAATAATCACCCTCTGACAAACTTAGTCAGATGTTAGAAGAAATTTCCAGTTGGGATTGATGTCAATGGCCACGATTCATTATTTAAAAGCTACCAGCGGGTCGATTTTTGAGAAGAATTTGAAAGATGCCTCAGTCAAGTGACAGGCTACCAGGACCGCTCTTCTCCGAGTATAGATGCCACAGTGGTCCGCCATTTCCCTCACCCTCCGACCCAAGTGGCTGGGCAAACCTGTCTCCCCTTCAAGCTGAACCCTAGCATCATCTTACTTGACAGAATAATAGATTGACTCAAGGTATGGAAAGACTGGTTCAGCAAAACTGAGCCTTCCAAGCAGAGGCTAGTTTTTTTGCCTTCTGCTCCATCCTTGGTGAGGGAAGACATTCCTTAGGTGTTGCTTATACTCTCCCTCAGTCACACTTAACTCTGACAAGGCATGATATTAAGAACTAGAGATCAATAATTGGGTTAATCTACTTAAATTAGAAAATGGTGAGTAGAACTACCTAGATCAATGGTTCAAAACCTATGGGTCACGACCCCCTTGGTGGTCACATATCAGATATCCTGCATATCAGATATTTACATTACAATTAATAACAGAAGCAAAATTACAGTGTGAAGTAGCAATGAAATAATTTTATGGTTGGGAGTCACCACAACATGAAGAACTGTATTAAAGGGTTTCAGCACTAGGAGGGTTGAGAAACACTGATCTAGATGCATCCCCTCCTCAATTCAACATACAAGGAGCAGCTGGATAATGTAGAAACCACAAAGCAGGCCATTTTAGGCAACATTTCTCTTCACAAAAACCTTAAGAATCCAGCTAGATCAGGAATTTTCTTGGCTCAGATGAGCTTCATGGAGCTTAGATATGGGGTGGGGGTGTGTGGCTGAAAGTGGTCCAGTCCTCACCTCAGCACCTCTCTCTCTCTCTCTCTCTTTCTCTCTCTCTCTCTCTCTCTCTCTCACTGAAACACTGCAGATGATTGTGAGAAGAGTGCAGTCTATTTTCTCATAAATATTGTGACACCCATCAAATACATTTCAAAGCATGGCCAATCCTTCTTAAGTCGGATAGGACAATGGGCATAGCCAGGTGGTGAAGTCAGCTGAATTGTGATGGGCTCAGAATAGGCACCAGAAAAATCCCCTCTGTCCTTTCAAGAAATCTGCCATGAAACCATGCCTATCATTGACAGGTTAACCCTGAGGAGCTGACACTCTTAGCGTTGCTAACCTTGTATGGATATGGACCACCTCAAAGTTTCTCTGATTAGCACCCCCACCCACACTGTGTCACGGGTGCTTCAGTCCCAATTTTACCAGGCACAGGAGGTCCCTAACTGTTAAATCATCTCTCCAGGGACATGACTCAAGCTGGTGTAACTCCACCCAGGTAACTCAATCCTTGAGTTAAAAAAATTGCAACTGTGTTCTCTATTTTTAGATAACTAAGGATTCCACATGCTGCCTGTGACCCAGGTGAGTTGACACAATTTTAATATATAGCGCAGTAAAAACTGTCTCAACCTTCCACCCTTGGGAAGAGGAAAAGCAGTTGCTTAGTGGAGGCAGTCTTTAACAAAAGGTCAAACGAAACTGTTCTGGAGACCTTGAGAGGTGCTAAGTAGCTGTTTTAGCCAAGGAGCTACTTATAGAAGGTGAGCCCTCTGAGAAAGTGTCACCTAGCTGCCTCCATGCAAATGACAGCACCCCATATTTACTTCCTTGGCCTTCAGCTTTCCTTCCCTTCAACCCCATCCCCAGGAATACATAAAGACTTGAAAGAAATTGAGATTTGCATGAGGTTGTGAATTTAGTAAAAAATAATAATTCTAATAAAATAAAAAAATTTTCAAAGCATGAGATCATGATTCTGCTCGAATGTACATGAAGTTTACCTTCACATAAACAGCATGTCTTCTGGTGCAGGGAATGCAGCCCATGCAGCCTTGAGTAAGAGGCTGGTCAGGCAGACCAAGGAACTGCTCCATGAGGCATGCTTGAATTGTTAAGTCAGGGGGATGCACAAAAGTTTTGGAATTTTTTCCCCCAATGTTAAATAATTTCTTGAAAGTTCCACACACAAAATAAAACGTTGGGTTAGATTCTAACTGTTCTAACCATTAGAATGTCTACAAAAGCCCCATTGACAGGTTCCTGCTGATTATTTTTCAAATGCAATGTTCTACAGTGGCTTAACTTGAAAGCCAAAGTTCCAGTAAATCTTAAGATATTTCATCTTCATGAAACTCTTTAGAAGAAATACAGTCCAAGAAAGACTTAGCAAATTAAAAATTAGGCAGCCTTTTCATTGACACAGCCTTTGACCAAAGTGAGGGTTGGGGGTTGTTGATGGGACAACAGTTAGATGATCAAGAGATAGCAGATAAGGAATACTTTGTTTGTCTAAGAAGTTGAATGAAAGATATTCAACTCCTCAATCTTAAAATCCCATGAAAACACAACATGCACAAGCCACATCAGTCTTTTAGAATAAACAGCAAAAGACTAAAATGGTGCCTCACCAGCTGAGCAAGGCAGTTGCGAGCTGCAAAGGCTATACCTGTTTTCCGGAGACCCTATTCTCACCTTTTGCTCTTTGAATCCGATTGAGTTGAGAGAACTATTCATTGTGACTAGTATTTCACAAGCCCTAGATCAGGAGTCATTTCTCTCTTGAGAATTATGTAATGGCATCCAGATGTTGGTGATTGGGAGGGATTTTTCTCAGTGACGCACAGAGAAAACGGAGTGAGCGACTTAGCTTAGAAACACACATAATGTCCTGTGGGATTCAAAAAGAAATTAACTTTTACCTGCATGTCAGCTTTATTCTTTCTAACTCAAAGATATAGTGGAGAATGTTTGAGGCAAATGATATGGAATACTTCAAAATTAAAAGCTTTTGTCGACCATTTTAAATTTTTAGTTTTCTTGCTGTAGATTCAGAATGCAAAGGCACCATCTTGTGGCGAAAGGAAAAAGTGCATCCACAGAAGCCTTCTGAGTCATTTTAAATATCACTCTTTTTCACACTTAACTTTTTATGAAATATTTGTCAAGTTTAATTTTAAGCACTTGGTATCTCTCTCTAAAACAGATGGCTAAATGACTTAATACAATTTAGGATTGAATATATCTTTAATATGTTTTATACAGATCTGACTCCAGATTTAAAAGCCCAGCACATAATAACCATACGAGACACAGAAAGCTTCTGTCAGGTTTGAAATAAAAATAGAGTTTAGTTTTTAAAAGGAGAAAATTCCATCTTTTATTAATTAAAACTTGCCTATTGATAATGCTTAATTGGAAATATAGTTTATTATTTGTTCTAGAAGAAGAAGCTGTGTTTTTCCTGCCCACAGAATAAATACAAAGAAAATTGTTTTAAGAAATTATTATTTCTATGTGGACAATTATATTCCCAGTAGAAAATAGAGGAGCAAATCAGCTTTAAAAAAAGCTAAGTAGTGACAGATATGAGGCAGTAAAATGAATATTTGACAAAAAAAGGTACTATTGCATAGGGGTCTCCTACTTTTCAATACTGCTGAATGCCATCTGTCATCTTAGACACTGCAGCTCTGTTATTACTCCTTGATCATTGTTCCCTTGTTATAGGTTGAATAATGGATATACAGAGAGATCAAGTAACTGGTTCCAGGTAATACAATGAGGCAGTAGCAGAGCAGAATTTGAAAACAACTCTAAAGCCCTTCATTTCCAGTGTTTCCCAAAGCCCAGTGGGTAGGCACAGCTGGGCTGTGTGCACCAGGAAGAGAAGCCATGCGCTTCAACCCCAGGAGATTCTGATTTTGCAGATTGCCTCTGAAGTCCAAGGACCTGTGGACAAACACCAGTGTATTCAAACTAAAGATAATGAGCAAGACAGTTAAACAAAGACAAAAACAGTGAATTCTTGTCATTTTAGCTTCCAATATTAAGCTATCACGGCTCACAACCCTATTTCAAAACCTACCTGGAAACACATATGTTCTGAAACCTTTTACTGATAAGACATAATCCTCCTTTCCCCTTCTCCTTCACCTCACAGCCATATGTAACTAATATGTCCAAAGTTCTAGATATTTTATCATGGTTAAATATGAATAAACTACGTAATACATGTTTGTCGATTACGTAGTCCAGCACACTCTCACAGTAGACTCCTTCATTTTTGTCCTGTAGCCATAATAAGCCCGTCATTACAACTAAGAAACAAGTTGAGTTCTGACATGAAGGAAAGTTGATAGTTTCTTTAAGGTTACTGAATATGATAAAAGTTTAAAACATAGGTATATGGTAGAGTTCACTCACTCATCAATGAATGAATGCTAATTTCACTGAATGCTATCATTGCTTGTAAGTGCTAGATTACTATCCCAATTTTGTGCTCTTTACAATGTAACAATTAAAAACACAAACTTTTAGATTTAATCTATGACAGGAATACTCACCACTATTTTCTAATTACAGACATCACCACAAGTTTATATTAAGTGTATTTGCCAATTTGTATGACCTATATATTATTACTCTAACCTATAGTTGTCACTGAACAAAATTAAAAGACTTAGGTAATGAAGCATTGTGAGGTCATTTGGAATTCACAAGTTTTGCGAGTATTTTACCTTTAACATATAATCAGAAGTTTATGTAATTTATGTTTTTTAAATGATAGCCTTTTATAACTAAGACTCACACTCCCTAAAATTTAACCATTGGCATTTGAGGAGTGGGGCCTCAGCACACCTCTGGTAATTCAGGTTCTATAGATAAGGAAACTGAATACTCCAATAGTAGCCTTAATTCTATTTTATAAAAAAAAAAAAAGACAATGACTCATTTCTAGTTCTCTTCCAACTACATTTGATACTTCACTGTAGAGGTTGTGTTGTAGCTGTATCCATGGGTGCTGGGTACCCTTATCAGTTGTTCTCTGCATTTTGACCAGCTGTGGATATATATCCACATATATACATATATTTACATGCATATGTATGTATATATACTGTTTGAAGAGTGTGTGCAGGTATTGGAGCAGGAATATAGCAGGACAGATTAGAAATTTTAAAAATACAAATGATTAATATACTAGGAATTTTAGTGGAAAAGTTAGACAATATGCAAAAATGAATAGATTAATACAAGCAGAGAGATGTGCTAACTATGGATTAAACACTTGAGACAAAAATGAGCAGTGCCTCTGATGAGCATGACAGTGTACAGGACACAGCTGAGGAAGAACTGTGAACTTGAGAATGTGGGAACAGTAACTTCCAAGTTTGAAAGCACAGAGAATAAAGATTGAAGGAGAATGAACAGAAAGTCCAAGAATTGTGGGAAAACTACAAAACAAAATGTAGTGGGAATGTATGAAGGAACACACAAAAATGGCACAAAAGCACTATTTGTTGTAATATGGCAAAGAATTGCCCAAAATTTAATGCTCCAATAAATCATATACTTACAAAACTCAGCAAACACCAAACAGGATAAAAAGCGAATAAACAAAATAAAAACAAAACATAAAAACCTTTATCATGTATACGTTGATGGTTTAAAGAAATTCTACAGAGAAGGGAAAATCTACATTAATAAAAAGAAGAGGACCAAAGGTATAGTTTAGTGGAGAGCATTTGGTCACCTGGCTGCAATCACCACAGGTAGAAGAAGCAAAAACAAACACAAAACTCCCCAAATATCAGAGAATGAGTAAATGAAAACTATATTTGATGGTTCTACTGATAATTGCTTGTTCAAAATAATAAGGCTTACACATGTGTGCGGTCATCAAATGAACTGAACAATAGCAATGATACAAGGGCCAGCGTGAAAAAATCAGGAATAATCTTATTATGGAGTACTTGCAAAGCCAGCAAAGCAGCGTTATTTGAGAGCAAACATGAATGAGTTATAAATATAGATTTCAAACTCTGTAACAGCTATTTTTTAAAGTAACAAAAGTAAAAGTAGAAACACAAAATTGGCATGTCAAAAAAGAGAAAAAAAAATGAAACCAAATAAATTACAAAATTAAGAACACAAAGGAAGGAAATGGTGTAGAAAACAAAAACAAACAACAAATGCAAGAGATGGGAAAAGAAGTGTCATTACCATAAATCCATAACCCTTAATGCCATTGTCTAAACATAACATTCAAAAGGAGAAAAATGTCAGCGTGGGTATCTTGTTACTGTTCTACTGCTGTAAAAAGACACTGAGCGAGGCAGTTTTTAGAAGAAAGCGTTGAATTTTGGGCTTGCTCACAGTTTCAGAGGGCTAGTGCATGGCCATCACATAGGTGACTGTGGTGGCAGGCAAGCAGGCATGGCACTGAGTGTAGCTGAGAGCTTAGATCCTGATCTGCAGGCAGAAGGCAGAGAGGGGGTGGGGGAGGGACAGGGGAGGGAGGGAGGGATGGAGGGACGGACAGGGGAGGGAGCACAAGACTGGGCCTGATGCGACTTTTTGAAACTTCAAAATCTACCACCAGTAACACACCTCCTCCAACAAGGCAATACTTCCTAATCTTTTCTAAACAGTCAGCTAACTAGGAACCAAGCATTCAAATATATGAGCCCACTGGGACCATTCTCCTTCAAACCATCACAGTGGATGAAAAAGAAAACAGGCATTTCAACATTCTTTCTTCCTGATCGTAGATACGGTGTGGCCAGTGGCATCTTGTTCCTGTCGCCACAACTTACCCACCATTTTGAATTCTCCTGTGAACTTCCAAGACCTCTAGGTGCCCTCCGTTGTAGTTTGAGAGTTAAATGCCCCCATAGGCTCGTTCGTGTTCGACTATTTGTGCTCATCTGGTAGCACTATTTTGGAAGGCTATAGAACCCTCAAAATGTAAAGGGCAGCTGAAGGAAGTAGATTACTGGAAGTGGAACTGAGGTTTGATAGCCTGGCCCCACTTCCAGTCTGTTACTGCTTCCTAAACACTAACGTAATGAGACCAGCTGCAACCGTACTCCTGCTGCCATGCTCTCCCATGCCCCGTGCACAGGATACCCTCACGCTGTAAGCCAAAGTAGCCTCTCTGCACCTGGCAAGAAACAACAACACAGCGAGGAAAACAAGTTCCCAAATCCAATTTAGAAATAAATATAAATAATAGATTAAAAGTAAAGGAATAGAAAATATTTGTCACACTAACACTAGTCAGAAGATAGTAGAGGGTATGAAGTAATTCTAGATAGCATAGCTGTCAGAGCAAGGAAATGTATCAGATTTTTCAGATATAAAAAGAAGCATTAAAAATGATTAAATTAGGGGGTAGAAAAATGGAACAGTGGTTAAGAGCACTGGCCGCTCTCCTAGAATACCCAGATTCAAATCCCAGCACCTACATGGTGCCTAATAACTGTCTGTAAGTCCAGTCCCAAGGGGACCTGATATATTCTCTTTATTGGGAACTCGATGCACCCATGGACACAAACATCCATGTAGGCAAAACACTCACATAAAATAAATAAATAACTTGAAAAAATGATGAGAGGATACTTATAGATGAAAATAATAAAGACCTAAAGACTGTAAGAACACATGAAAAGTTTTACTACATATGTACTAACCACAGAACACAAAGACATCCAAGGCACATCTCTTAGAACTGTGGTAAAAAATATAGTTGAGTTTCTTTTGTATCCTGGTATCAGAAAAGACACAACATCAGTAAGGATACATCTGTCCTCAATACTGTAAATCAACTGTCTGTAACTTAACTGTGTCTGTAACTTATATCAATAGCCTACACTATGGACCAATGTGTCATGCTAACCTAGATATAAAAACCCTCAAAAAATACCAGACCAATGTGTAAAATACATCATACAACAACCATAGAGTAAAGTAATGCTGGTTCAACATTTAAATATAATAGAATTCATGACAACAAACCAAAGAAGAAAAAACACTTTGTAGAGAATAAGAGACCACTATGATAGGGAAATAAGCCAGACAAAGAGAAACAACTACCATTTAATTTCACTCAAGTATGGAATCTTAAAAGAATCTAACAGAAGTTGAGCATGCTTACAAGAGACTGTGAAAGGAAGAAAGAGGTGGTGAATGTGTATGAAAGGTTATTAAATTATATGTATAAAGGAAAAAGAAGTGCCAGTATTCTTCTACATGGTGGGCTGACTATGGTGGATGGTGATAATATACTATGTATGTATGTTTAAATAAGAAAAAAAAGAATATTTTCACTATAAAGGAGTGATACTTATTTGAGTAGCTAGATTATTTACTCTGATTTAACATTACACAATGTATATGCACATCAACACTTCAGGTGGTACTTTGTAAATATGCATGAGCCCTGTGCATAACTTTACAAAAGAACCAGGAAGAGATGTGAAATCACCATCAATTGGGGGGGAAAAGATGATGCTAATTTTAAAATATGTACTCTAGAGCCAGGATGACTGGACCTTTAACAGGCTCCAATATATACCAACCATGTCACCTTGAGCATATCACTTTTCTAAGCCAAAGTCTCTCATGGGAGCTAGCCTAACCACTACCTGCATTAGGGATATTCTGATCTTTAGATAGGAGAAACTCACTATTCTAGAAACTAGAAGTCCAAGATCAAGGTACTGGCACTGGGTGTGGAAGGTAGAAGGCCCTCTTTCTGCATCCTACAGGCAAAATGGTAAACTAGCATCTGCAAGCATTACA
>CABHPR010094093.1:5208-33764 GCA_902168415.1 Peromyscus melanophrys
TGTGTGTGTGTGTGTGTGTGTGTGTGTGTGTGTGTGTGTGTGTGTGTTAGCACCTTTCTACTGCTATGACAAAACACTATGGCCAAATCATCTAATAGAAGAAAGCATTTGGTTTGGGGCTCATGGTTCCAGAGGGTTAGTCCATCATCATCATAGCAAGGAGCATGGCAGCAGACAGACAGTCATGACTCTGGAGCAGTACCTGAGAGCTTATATTTTACCTGAAAGTTGGAGTCAGAGGGCTAACTGAAAACGGTGCAGGCTTTTGAAACTTCAAAGCCCCATCCAGTAATATATCTTCTCCAACAAGACCATACCCCCTAATCTTTCCCAAATAGTTCTACCAACTGTGGAACAAGCATTCAAATATATGATCTTATGGGGGTCATTGTCATTTAGACCACCACAGTGTGTGTGTGTGTGTGTGTGTGTGTGTGTGTGTGTGTGTGTGCGCGCGCGCGCGCACATGAGTGCTTGTGGTCACTATATTTAGTTAGGCTTACTTATATTGTAGCCGTAAGTTTTCTCCGGTCCCACCTGGCCCCATGTTCCTCTGGTCCTGCCTGGCCCCCACAATCCCTCAGCTGCTTATAAAATAATCATTCAGAGGCTTATATTAATTACCAATTGCATGGCCTATAGCAGGTTTCTTGTTAGCTAGCTCTGTTAACTTAACCCATTTCTATTATCTATTAGTTGTCATATGGCCATGGCTTACCGGTACTTTCACATCTTGCTTCTCCTGGCGGTGCTGGCGTTTCTCTAGACTCTGCCTTTCTCTTTCCTGTATTTCTTCTTGGATTTCCTGCCTGCCTCTAAGCTGCCTTGCCATAGACCAAAGCAGCTTATTTATTAACCAATGGGGACAACATATATTCACAGCATGCAGAAAGACATCCCCCAGCATTATATAGGCATGGGTCAGGGGTTATTTACTTGGGCAAGTGGCACTTATCAGGGGCTACAACATGGAGGACTATGATCCCCCCCATTAACTATTAACTGCCTATAGCTCTTCAGGGAGGTCTGGGGGCTTATACATCCCTCCACATTTATAATAGGACATTGATGGGCTCAATCTTGTTCAGTTAGCTATTGCTGCTGTAAGGTCACGAGGGAGAATCCATGTCATGTGCAGAAGAAGCACGCCTCCCCATCCTCCAGCTCTTACACTTCTGCCCCCTTTTTCTCTTTGTTCCCTTAGCCTTGAAGAGGATGACAGAGATGCCCCATTTAGGACTAAACACTCAATAATCACTAAAAATTCATTGTTTTTATTTATTTATTCTCACAGCAGAAGGCACTAGATGTTATTATCTCAATAGTAGTGTTGAAAGAACTTGGGTTATAGAACATTTCCAAGGTTACCCAGTAGTTTGCATACTAGACCATAACAAATTATAATAAAAAATTACTGCTTATTTTCAAGATAAAAATGCCTTGAGTCCATTTAGGTATAACTACAGAAGAATAAGAAACCCTGGTCTCTGCTCACATTTGCTAGTCTAACTATCCCCATGCAATCTAAAAGTTTACAGTACAAAATTACCAACAAATCTTGCCTAGCTACCTGAGGACATAACAAAGTCTGTGTACCTAAAACTTTAAAACAAAAAAAAATGTAAAACTTACATAATACTTAATACTCAGAGGAAGCAGAAAAGCAAATTGAAATAAGGACAGGATGAAAGGTCGAGGAAAAGGAGGAAAGAACAGGCCTCGTCTTTGCTGCACATGTCTAGAGGGATGTTTTGTGATGCCTTTATTTCCGGCCTGGACTCTTGTTTCTCAACACCCACGGCCTATTAATGACTTGATTTAGTGCATGGTGACATTCTTTTCTGACCCAAAATCTTAGTAGATTCAGTTAAGTCCCACCACTCAAGGTACCTTGAACCTATGCCCAAACACAGCATCTCAACAATTCAGTCTTAATGACCCAAATAACAAACACTAAGTTTTCACATCTTCAGTTATTTTCTGATTTATAACATAGTCCCAGTAAAGAGAATAAAAACATCACTGAAAGATGTGACAAAGAACATGTAGGAAAATATGAGACCAGGATATGAGTGCAGGCCACGTGACAGCCCAAGGGAGTTGGCAAATTCATAGCGTTTAATGGGATAGTTTAAGGCATTTTCAGTAAAAGTCTGTCTCCAGAAGGCTCTTCATAGGATTGGTAGTATCTCCAATCTGGAGGGAGGTTGACTGACAGCAGGAATCGAAACCAATCCACGTGACTACTGATGTCAAACCCAGCTGCAGTCAGCAGTCAGCCTACTCCACAGGACCGCACCCTTAGCAGAGTCCTACAGTAGAGTGACAGGGACGGAGGCCAGCAGCTGGCTGCCCTGACTTCTCACCAGGTGTTTTGCTTTTGTTGTGAAGTAGCCCACAATGTTCTAAACTTGGAAGAGGATTTGTCGTTGCTGCTTGAGGGTGTGGAAGAAAATATTAGTCTATTGACCATACAGCTCTGATAACAATGTTCAAATACTGATTTTTTTTTCAAATTTTTGTGCTGATTACTGTAAAATTTTCTAGTGTAACACATCTTTATGCTTAATTAGCAGTTTTAGTATTTTCTTTTAAATTGTTATTGCATTTCATTTACCTATTTTGGAGAGTGGTGCATAGGTGCCACAGCAGACCTGTGGAGGTCAGAGGATAGCTTGGGAGAGTCAGTTCTTCCTTCTTCCCAAGTGGAAGAACTGGACTCAGGTGGTCAGACTTGGCAATAAGTATTCCGACCCACTGCGTCATCTTGCAAGTTTATATCATTTAGATTTTAATAATGACTGTGTTTTTACTTACAGGTCTGTAATAAACTTGAACTAAAATATGAAAAAAAATGACTGTGTTTAACAATCAGTATGGAAAGTCCTGAAAACTAGCATCCCTTATAAATTAGTGTAAACTGACTTCGGTACAGTATCTCCTTTAGCTGTTTTTTGTTTGTTTGTTTGTTGTTGGTTTTTTGAGACAGGGTTTTTCTGTGTAACAGCCCTGGCTGTCCTGGAATTCATTCTGTAGACCAGGCAAACCTCGATCTCACAGGGGTCCTCCTGCTTCTGACTCCCAAGTGCTGGGATTAAAGGCATGTATCACCACACCCAGACTTCCTCTAGCTGTTTTAAAAATGATTTAATTTTAGGACTTAGCAGAATCTAATATTAGGGCATTTGTGTTGTACTTTGTGTCTGGTTCCCCATACACTGCTGGAATAGATGTTCATAAGAACAGCAACCTAGCTGTTTCCTGTTATATCCCCAGCACCCAGAATCATTGCCAACACCATGAAACATGCTTAATAATATCTCCCAGTAATCATATAAGAAGACAGAGTTATTTACAACAAAGAAAATGTCTCTATTAGAAGTTGTAATGCTTTTAAAACAGGTAGGGTCTTTGTTTCACCACAACTCCCCTTTAGAAGATGGAGCTCCTTTTTAAAGAATCATCCTCAAATGTGACTGTCTCTGATGGCTTCTGACCCAGGAGCCTCCATTCTATATGCTTAACACATAGCTTGGAAGGATGATTGCGGCAGTTCAAGTGTCTCTCTAGAAAAGCAGTTTAACTGATACAGAGATAGATACAGGGCTGAATCCTACCTCCACCTTCAGCTGACTAAGTGGTTTTTACCTAAATTCTAATCCTCCCTCCCCCCAGGGCCCAGCTTCTCCATGGATTATTGTGAGACCCAAGTGAGTCAATTCATGTGATGTTCTCAGACTCAAGTCTGGCAAGTCGTGAATGACCTGTAGAGTTAGTGTTACTGTTCTGTCATTAAACATCAGGTTAGCCATAGCCCCAGAGGTGCGTGTCCTCAGTGAACTGGTATATGCTCATACTGAAAAGAAAAACCAAACAATGAGATGAAATCATTCCCACCCATCAGTGTTTATACTCTTCCTAGTGTGATAGTGACTGCAACTTAGTATTTACATGAATCCGTGATGTGTGCACAAGTTCTAGGCTCCTCCCTCCAAGCTTAGCCATTGAAAAGCTTTAGAGGAGCTGTCCCAGTTCTGCAATGCAGAAAGAAAATTTCAAGTGACAGCCAACTTCAAATGATTTCTCCTAAGTGGAGAAAAATGTATTATTTCCACTTCAAATCCTTCTCCAGTCAAGTAAAGCCAATTTTAAAAAGGAAGCCAAGGTCATCAGGGGCAAAAATCTAAAGGCAGCATTATGACTATACTGGAGACAGCTGGCCAGATGTTCCCACCTTCAAAGCCTTCACATCCGGAGAATTCCACTTACAAATGAAACTGTTACAGGCCATCTCAGACAGTGCTGCTGAGCTGCACACAGATTCCATACTCTGTATAAATGGGATGGGGCACATTTTTTTTCCTGCTACCTCTATTTTTTAAATCCAGAATTCTGTCTTTGAGAATCATCTTCATTAAACCATATAATTATTGTTCATTTTGTTCATATCTAGTTTTTCCTTTGTATGAATTTATTGCAATTGAGTCAGTATTTCTTTTTGATAAAAATTGAGCTCTGCCCAGTGTTTTGTTACTACAGATCATATTGGTGTGGTTTTTCTTGTGCATACATGTCTGTCAGAGTTATATGGAAAAGCCAGAGAATGGTGAAACCCAGATTCTGAATTGTGGTTCTTCTTGGAGATAAAGTAGGGGACTGGTGTTAGGAAGCAGAATGCAGAGCCATAGGAGACAAGATAGTGTTCAACTTCCTCAAGAGGACTGCATAGAAAGGACCGTATGTGTATATGTATATGCGCACATATATACATGCTAATAGGTATATGCAAATATGGTTTTGATTTTTTTATTTTGGCATAATTTCAAAATAACTCACACTCAATTGTAGTGTATAATATAGAGAGAGCCCATTTGCTCTTCTCCAAATTTCTGGCACTGGCAGCATCTCATGGTACTATATAGGTGAAAATAGATATTGAGAGCCTACAGCCTTAATTCAGATTTCACTAGTTTTACCTTTGTGTGCATACACTTCTATGCAAGTGTACACCATCTGCTGGTTTATGTAACTACTACAGACTCTGCCACAAAGAAAAAAAAATCTTCATATTAATCTTCCATAGCCAGGGCCACTTCCTCCTCTTCCCCTATTCCTAATCACAATAAAGATGAACTTGGTCTACAGTTCTATATCATAATCATTTCAAGAATGTTTTATAATGTGACTTGACAGCATAAGGGAGGACTATTTGGTGGGAGAAAGGAGAGCACTGCAGGAGATGGGAGAGCAACAGGGGAAGGGTGCATGGGAGCCAGTTACAATCAACCCAGTCTCGGGGAGGCCAAATGCCCAGCAGCAGACGACTAACACAGTAAACTCAATGGCATCCTTATCTTTGGAAGTTCTTAGTCTCATAATGTTTTGTCAGGGCTTTTTTTTTTTAACCTTTCAGGTCCTTTGCATATGCATTATGGTTTCCAGTTTTGTGATTGTATGGGATTCCTGTACATGCATATGTATGCCTCTGCATCTATGTCTGGGTTTTCTTTGTGTGTGTGTGTGGGGGGTTTCTCTGGCTCTTTTCTTCTGTTGGTTTGTTTGTTTTGCCTTGTTCTGATTTATTTTATTCTTTTAGATGCCTGTTTGTTTTCTAA
Source organism: Peromyscus melanophrys (assembly GCA_902168415.1). NCBI lineage: Eukaryota > Metazoa > Chordata > Mammalia > Rodentia > Cricetidae > Peromyscus > Peromyscus melanophrys. The sequence goes on from CABHPR010094093.1 coordinate 10,824, forward strand.
TGAGAGACAGAAAGGTTGTGGGATCCAAACAGGAGTGGAGGTAGATCAAATTGTGAGTTGAGGAACTCAGGGGAGTTGGGGGAGGAAAAACTCTAATCAGAATATATTGTGTCAAGAAAATCTATTTTCAATAAAATAAGAATATAAAAAACTAAGTTATGACATATGTATTCAAATATCACAATGACATCCATTCCTCTGTAGGTTAAATGTTTGTGTGTGTGTCCATAACTCACTCTAATTCCCTTCTTATCAAGTTGCTTTGTGCGTTCATAGTCAGTTGTTTTGTATTGCTGAATACTATTATATATTCATATGAGCAAGATTTCCAGACACTCTTGCTTTTCAAACCACACATTTTGAAACAAAAATAATGCATAATTGATTATGCAGGAATATATGAACAACGAATAACTTTATGTTCTCAGTAGTAGAACTCAATTTTGATTCCTGTTAACATGCAATATGGGCCACATATTATATGGAATGTCCCTTGAAATCAGGGGAAAATATGTAAGTAAATGATAGTGTTGATCCATCTGAGTTCACTATGTGGGACATTTCTAGAAGAATGGACTAGTAAACAGGTGGACTATCAGCCTTACTACAGTCAGAAAATTTTGAAAAACAATGTAAACTAAGAGGAGAACAAAGTTCTCTGAGGTTCTGTCAAAGCATCGTTTTAGATTTGTTCATACAAGAACACATCCATCCATTCACCAAACATGTCCTGAGGCTCTAGTGTACAGCAGCACTTGAATCTAATTTCCCTTGTTAGTAGCTAAGGGCCTAATGCAAGAGCAACATCCAAACATTTGCAGTTATCTTGCACCAGTTTCTACAAACATCATTATTTCTCCTTACAGAGGGAAAAGTGAAGCATGGAAAAGAGAATCTGTTTATGGGGTTGCACAGATAAAGTTATAGATTATATGCAGCATCAATGCAATAAAACAGTGCAGCAGGGGCTGGGGAGATGGCTCCATCGGTCAAGTATTTGTCTTGCAAACCTGAAGAACTGAATTCAATTCTAAAAACTCATGGCAAAAAACTGGACATAGTAACCTGTGCTTGTAATCCTAGCACTAGAAAAATGGAGACAGAGCCTCGCTAGCTAGCCAGCCTACATAATTGGTGAGCCCTGGTCCTAAAGAAAGACCGTGATACAGCAACAACAACAACAACAACAAAATCAACAAGGTGGATAGCTCAGAAAGAGCAATAGCCAAGGTTATCCTCCGGCCTCAACACATACCCCGCCTCCACACATATACATGAACACACACAAGTGTACACACAATATGTAATGATAAAATTTCCATAGAAAAGTAGTTCTAAAGATATGCTTCTAAACCCAGGTCTCTAAAACTTTCAGATTAAGGCTAAAACTGAATTTCTGGGGAAGACTGGTGTGGTGGCTTGAAAGAAAATGGTCCCTAAAGGGAGTGGCCTTGTTGGAGGAAGTGTGTCACTGAGGGGGTGGGCTCTGAAACTTTTGCTGAAGTTTCCCTCAGTGGAAGTCAGTTGATTTCCTGTTGCCTGGAACATGTAGAACTCTCAGATCCAGCAGCATGTCTGCCTGCACACAGCCATGCTCCCCATCATGATGATAATGGACAGAACCTCTGAAACTATAACGAATCACCCCAATTAGATGTTTCCCTTATAAGAGTTGCAGGGGTCATTGTGTATCTTCACAGTAATAAATACCGTAACTAAGACAACTGGCATTTCCATCTTTTTGATGTTCCCAGGAGATTCTCATACCCTGCCACTGGAGTGTTTTTTTCATTAGTTCATTGTTGGAAATACCTTTAGTGATGTAGGTAAATTGCCTTAGGTTGTTCTATTGAAAGGAAGAAGTGAACAAGCTATCATGAACCCTCTTAGGTTGTTTCTCCATCATTCTTTTAGTTCTCTGAATTCTTTCTCAGTAACATAAAGAAATGGCGTTTTCTGTTCCTTTACCTGAACATTGCATCAGGAAAGCCCAATTTCTGAGGGACATCATGGAGCTAAAGATTCCAGGGCAGCAGACGAATGATAACAAGCAGACACTTGAGGTCACTTAGAAAAATGCCTTCCCAGATGCCTGACCTCTCTGTCACTTGTTCCTTTCTAGCTGACACCTGGTTCCGAATGGAACAGTCTAGGTCTAGACAGACTGCTCAGAGAAGACATCTGGAGGAATATTAGTGACTTGTCTTATTGCTATGACAACTTAAGGATGGAAGAATTTATTTTGTTTCATGATTTCGAGGTTACTGGAATTCCAAGGGTGAAAAAACTGGTATCATCACAGGACACATCAAGACTAAGTTCTCAGCACAAAGGGGATTCATTTGCCTCAGAGGGACAAGGGGCAGGGAATAAGAGACAGAGACAAGAGACAGAGGATGGGGGAGAAGGGAAAAGGAACAGGGAAGGGGAAGGGATATTTGTCCCGGAAGGACAAAGGACTGCCTCTGGATAAAAAGGAGATAGCTGTGGTTCGTCTGTAGGCAAAAGGCAGTTTATAAAGAGAAAGGGAGAACCCCCGTGTTAGGATGAGTTCGTTTGTTTTGATTGGGCATGTTAATTGGGGTAGCCAAAAGGCGGTTATTGCTGGACTTCATTACTTTGACAGCTGTACCTTGGTGGTCAGCCTCAGGAGGAAGTGACCAAATAAGGGAATAGACCTTGGTAGCTAGCTTTAGGAATATAATGTCTGCCTTAGTAAGGAGGAGGGAAGTGGGCAGGGCAAGACCTGCCAGAGCTGTGTTTGCTGTGCTTAGGCTTACTAGAGCCCCTCAGAGGGTATTGGAACCAAGAACTGAAATAGAGACTGTGGAGGAACATTGTTTGCTTGGCTTAGTCTTGGACTTGCTCAGTTACATTTCTTATATAACCCAGGCCCACTTGCCCTAGATGGTACCACCCACAGTGGACTGGATCATCCCATATCAATCTGCAATTAAGAAAAATGCTCCCACCCCCACTCCACATACCTATAGACCAATCCAATGCAGGCAATTCTTCACTTGAGGCTACCTCTTCCACAGTGACTTTAGGAGGTCTTGGAGGCAGGAGAAGGAGATACATTGCATCTGTAGAGAGGTGGTGAATGCTGATAGTCAGCTCGCTTTCTCCTTTTTATTAAGTTCTGAATTTCAGCCCTTGACAAGGTACCATGAACATTTAGGATGGGTAACTGATCCTGTGTTATACAAGGAAGCAGGTTGAGCAAGCCATGATGAGCAAGTTAGTAAGTAGCATTCCTCTATGGCTTCTCTTTCAGTTCTGCCTCCAGGTTCCCACCCTGAGCTCCTGGCCTGAGTTATAAACTAAAACAAACCCTTTCATCGCCAACTTACTTTTAGTCATAGTGTTTTATCACAGCAAATCATAACTTAGACAATACTTATCTGAGGTCAGTCTGGCTTCAGGCAAGGAAACATGGTCTGCCTCCATTTATGCTGAATAATGATTCCATAGACTCTAATTTCACAGATAAAAAGCAGTATCGATCATTCTATTTTAAGGCTTGATACAAAGGTATTGGAGCAGGAATTGGAGAAATGCAGCTCCAGGGGAAAATAATTCAGTCTCCCATGGAAATGTTCTGCTTCTAAATTTGCTCTTGAAGATAACATAGGCAAACCAAATGGATGACTCAGCCACATTGTAACCATTAGTTCTCACCCTTCCAAACAACAAATTATGTTATAAAGAAAAGGGTTAAATCCCGGGCACTTACTTTTCAGGGGCTGGCTTCAGATGCCCCTATGACCACTCACCCAGAGCCAGGCAGGATGATATTTAATACCTTTTTTTCATAATGTGAAAGACAGACAGGCTTACAAGGACTTGCCTCTTTGCTTGGGAGATGTGGCAAATGAAAACATCACTTACCTCACATTTCTGATAGATGAGCAGTACCATTCATTTGAATTTGCAGACAACAAAAAAGCCACATCTCATCTTATTCTTTTTTGAAAATTCTTTAAAATATGTTGCCCATTTTTCTACTGTCTTCAAAAGCAGCACACGGCATTTCTGTGGTTCTTTGGGGCTTAGCTAATGACAGTTAATTATGGAACTCCGCATCATAAACTCACACTCTCCAGTGGTAGCTGGCACATTCTGATACGTATGCTGAGTAGCCCTGGATTGCTCTTCTCTCTCTCTTGCATCTTTGCTGTTTATTCTATAGTCATTATTCTCTGGTGCCTGTGGTTTGTCTCTGGTGGCTTTGCCTTCTACTCTGTTCTTCTATGCTCTTCTACATTGTTCAGATATGAAAATTCATATAAAATGCTTGCTGATATTGTTTTGAACATAATCATAAGCAGGTTCTAAATGAAACAGTGGAGGGCTCATATAAGTCGAAGTGGCTTCTGTTTTTAGTCTTTGGTTATCAGGTCTAGGCCGGCATGCACAAGCCACCTTCAGGTCACACTGATTGTATTGTAGTTTGTAAACAACTTTGGTCATTGCTGTGTCTTGAGTGTTCTCCACAAGTTCACATGTCAGGAACTGAATCAACCAGTTCACATGGTAATGGTGTCTAGCAGTTCGGCCTCTGGGAGAAGATTGAGACTAGATGAGGTCAAGAGAGTGGGTTCTTTGATGATATTAGTAGCTTTGTAAGAAATGGAAGACAGACTTGAGCCAACAAGCTGTCCTGTCTTACCATGATGTCCTCCACTGTGCTATGGTACAGCCAGGAGGCCTTGACCAGCAGCAGGGCAGATGCCAGCACCTTGTCCATGAAGTCCATAACCTCCAAACCTGTGGGTCAAATCAATCTTCACTTTATAAACTACCCTCTCTGTGGTACTTAATTGCAGCAAAAGAAATGCATCAGGATAGTCACCTCCTCTTAAAAAGAAAACATGAAATCCTGGATGTGGTGGTATGCACTTATAATCCCAGCACTTAGGGTGCTGAAGTGGGGGAGCACCACTCCAAGGGCATCCTTGGCCACATAGCAAATAATCTGCCTCAAAAACATCAAAATAAACAAATATGAGATAATCTAGGTCACACTATTTTGCTTCTAAATTTTACACTTAGCACCACATTTGAAGCACAAGGTGTTCTTGAACTAGTGAAGCAGATATTCAAATTAAGTGTCTTCGCACAATGAAATGATAATTTGTGAATGCAGGTGAGGAATTAGATCTAGAGAAAGGTGCTCAAATTTTACAATAGTGAAGCTGTGGCCTTATCGTAAACTACTTACACCAGAATATCTATGAAATGTGCCTAGACATTGGCATTTTTTTAAAAAAGCTACTAAGGTACTATTTTCCACGCCATTAAATAAATAAAATAAAGTAAAGGCATTAAATATATAAAATAATAATAACAACAATAACCATAACAACAACAATAATAGCTGCACAAGGCCACTCAACACTGAAAACTATAAAATGTTATCAAAGAAAACTAAGCAAATATATCACGTATATGAGGAAGAAGGCTCAATGTGGTGTAACTGTCACCTCTCCTAAACTAAGCTACATGTTCAGTGCAATCCACATCAAAATCCCAGTGTGCTATTTTTAGTATAAACTGACAGGCTGATGCTAAAATTATAATGAAATGTGAAAGTCAAGAAAAATCAAGACAGTCCTGAAATAGAACAGATCTTTAGGGCTCACCTTATGTAACATGAATCTAGTGAGTGGAACCGATATCTGTACAAGGCTGCACACCTAGAACAGGACAGAGTGTGCCAAAGGACACACACACATGGGTGATCAAGGAAAAGTGTGGTACAGTATTGTTTTTTCTGGCTATCCAAATGAAAAATAAAAGTTGACACCAACTTCACACCATACCCCACTTGCAATGCCAAACTCATTACGTACCTATGATGAAGGAAAAAACAATGGGGCTTTAAAAAAAGAGAAAGATCATAAACTCGCAAGCTGAGCATAGGTAAAAATGTGAACAGACACTCAAAGAACTTCCAGGAAGGAAAAGAATCTGACCAATCAGACAATATTAAAATTAAGACCATATGATCATTAAAACAGCATTAAACCAAAAAGTGAACTCTAGAATGCAAGGAAGTATTTAACACATATGTTAAATAAGAACTCATGTCTAGAGTGTACCAAGAACTTCTATAAATCAAGAAATAAAATAAAATGCAGAAAATTTAATAAATTAAACAAAAGACCAAAAGCATTAACTTTAAACAGTGATTTGAATGATTACCTGACTTAAGAAAAGATAATCAACTTTATCAATCACCAGGGCATGGCACCTTAAAACTGCAAAACAATACAGCCACGTGTCTGCAAAATGGTGGAAATGACAAGGACATATGACATCATATGGGAGTGATACTTCCAGAGCAACTGGAACTTTATTTAAGAAATGAGTGTGCACAATGGTGCAACCACTTTGGAATTGGCAATAAATAATGAAGTTGTACACATACAAGCATTATAGCCCAAGAAGTCTGTTCCTATGTACATCGAACAACACTTCAAACACGTTCCCAATAGTACTGCTGAGTCTATTAGAAACGGAAAAAGGAATCAGTTGTCCACCCCATCTACCCTATAATGGGTGACACTTGTATTCATACATCGAAACACTATGAAGAGTGTGAATGCAGGTTCTGATACTACACAACACAGATGGACAAATCTCACAGAGAGTGTTTAGTGGGAGGAGCCAGACACTTGAGAATATGCTCTGGTCTTTCCATTCATATGAATTGTGAAAATAATCTAAATTCACCCACAGAATTGATAGTCCAGGTAGTGGTTATCTTTGACTGTGAGTGAAGACACAGGAGGGACTCTGGGATGCCCATTCCCCTTTGTTACTTGAGGTATGTCCATAAAACTGTGTCTCTGTGTCTGTCTGTCTCTCCCTTCTGTTCTCTCTCTCTCTCTCTCTCTCTCTCTCTCTCTCTCTCTCTCTCTCTCTCTCTCTCTCTCTCTCTGTTTTATATTCTAAATTGTATAACAAATAATGAAGGCGATGATTCTTGCACAAGCCAGAATTGCCACTGTAGAGCTTAGATCAGACTTCTTTCCTCCTTTTCTTCCTTCTCTCTTCACCCCATATCCCCAGTCACACACCTTTCCCTTCTGCCTCCAGGGAGCCCCACACTTTTCTGGGTACAAAGGATGGAGAGAGATGAGCTATTATCTTTGGAGAACGCTGTTTTCTTCAGTTAACCTAAGCCTGCATCCTGACAATGACACTAACCTGCCTGCACTGTGGTAGTCATGGGTTTGCACTAATTACAAACTTGACACTAATTGCAAGTGCAAATGCCCCTGTGACCTTGCTGAATAGCTGCAGTAAGGGTATGAGCAAACTCTTTCACAGTGATAATAGTAACCAAGGATGGTGCTCCCATTTTACCCTAGCCAGAACGAGGTAGAGCTGAGTTACTGGCCCCAGATTCTAGAACATGTACATTTCAATAGCATCCAACATAAAAGCCATTCTACCCCCAGTCCGACTTAAGGCCCATCAATGCCACATACACACCCTGAGCGTGAATTACTACAGTCCTTTCCCTTAGCCTGCCTTTTGTAGTCAGAAAGTCAGGCTTTATTCTGTCCTTATTATTTTCTCTGGCTCCATCAACACTCTTATTCTGAAATAAAGAGATATCTGTGCAGAACCGACTGTGGATTTCCAGAGCAGGTCTCCTTGCTTCTATCTTTGTCCCCAGGCATTTCCGATAACCACGCCACCATCTGACATATAAGTCAGTGCAAATCATCTTTATCTTGCACAGCACAGTCTGTCTCTTAAGAACATAGCCATTGATCGTCCTCCATGGCCATTATGTCAGGGTGTGCTTCCACAAACAGCAAACGCACTAACCTTGGCCTAAATTCTGCCTTTTGTTCATGCCCCTTCTGGGTGCTGGAACAGGAAAATCTAAAGGCTTAACTAGCAAAAGGCCTTAAGTCACAGTGTCTTTGCTCTGGGACACACACTCCCTACCTCTGCCTCCTCCTGTCCTTTAGCACGGATAACTTGTCTGGGTAAAAAAAAAAAAAAAAAAAAAATTATAATGTCTCCAACAGAAAGACATCACCGACTAGTGCAGTGACGGCAACTCGCTCTTCAGATCTCAGACTAAATATCACGTCCCAGGGAGGCCCTCTCTAACCCTTCCACAACAGCTCAGCATCCAGATTATAAAACCTGACAGAGTTGGGCCGTTCTCCTTTATTAACAATCCATTTGCAACTGATCAGTTCTTAGAATTATTTATAACACTAGCCATTATGTCTCCAGCACTTGGCACAGGACCTGGCACATCGGAGATGCTCGGTGGCAGTACGAAGAAGCAAGAATTAGCAAAGACTCCTGGACTGAGCAAATCCATATTTCTGCTGTACTCCGCACGCATTGGCTGCACCGCATGCGGCAAAGGAAGGCTTACGGAGACAAAGCGAAGGAGAAGGAGGAGCCGTGGAGAAGCCAGGGAAAGTTGCCTGCTAACCCTGCTCCCCCAAAGCTCAAACCCAAGTCTGCTCATGGCTCCTGCAAGGAACAGAGAGAAGGTCTTCAAAGGAAGAGAGAGAAGACCTGGAGCTGGCAAGGATGGGTGTAGCCCTGCAGAACGTGGAGACGCTGAAAATCCCAGGCACAGAAAACAAGGCACACTGAGGGGACCAAGGGAAATGGGAGCATTTTAATAACTGTACTTTTGGTGAATGTATGGTTTCAAGCACTATTTTACCAGATTTAATAAAAATGCAGAATTTTGCTTTACTGTTTTTTTGTTTTTTTTTTTTTTTTTTGAGCTATGTTAGCACACAGTGTATTGGGCTACTGAACTATAGTTATGCTACCCATCTTACGAAAGTATTCCTAAAGTTACTTTAAATGTTAAAACTATCTTGGGTAAAATTGGTCTCTGGACCAGCAATACATTCCTATACAAAGTGAGCCTGAGCTAAAGGTTAACAGCCTGGCCATTTAACTTATCTCTTTGCTTCTGTGAATGAAGGATTGCTTGTTGCAGATGTCCAGAGCTGCCCTTAAAAACTTGACCCAGGAGGTGGAGGCTGCTTCCTGCTAATCTGCTTGAGACTGTCTCAGTGAGGGTTAGTAAAGACTATTCCGGATATTTTCTCCTCAGGTACCCCATAACAACAGAGTAACACTTGATTACTTGGGTGGGGAAGGAGTATGTGTCACTGAAGAGATGCTTCCCAAGATGAATTGCTGCGAATGAAAGCCACTCCTGATGATTAAGGCAGACTTCCTCTCTGCTGGCAGAAGGAGGGACACCCTGATGCAGACACCTGAAATGGCTTTGGCACTACCTTTGGCACGGAAAAACTCAAATTTATTTTTATGTCCTCTTTTCCTGCTCCATCATTAACATACACTTGGTTTTCTTGAGAACAGAGACCTGTTAGGAATGACCTCTAAAACTGACTTTGCCAATGTGTCAGGTGATCTGGACCTCACAGTGACATCACCAAGATGATGTTACTCAGAAGAGCATCTGTTCATTTTGGAAAAGATTCTGGATCTTCAGACTGATAATTCTGCTATTTTCATTTCATTTCCTGAGATTCAGGCTTGGCTTCTAAGAAGTCCTTAAAAAGCATGCTCAGTGCAAACTGACAGCCCTCACTCTAGGTTTCCCTGTTCAAAGCAACAAATGAAGAGCTTGTTGGATTTTAGAGAAGCTTTCTGATTTTGGGAGTCCACACTTGAAGGGAGTTTGGAAGCTGTTATATACTATTGATGATAATGTTAGGATTCTGCCTCTCCTCCAGCTGCATGTCTGCACATGTGCAGTTCAGTAGCTAAGTAAGGGGTCTTACATCTTAAGTCATCAGTGTGCTGTGTGATCATGCAAATACACGTAGCACAGTCACGCAATCAGCGCATGTGTGGCATAGCTCCGTAAGCCCACCTGCGCATGTGCACAGGAATCCTTAAAAAGCTGGACACAGACTCTTCCTCTCTCTTCTCTGCTCTCTCCTCCCTCCTCTCTCTCTCTCTCTCTCTCTCTCTCTCTCTCTCTCTCTCTCTCTCCTCTCTGCATGTGCTTCTTCCCCAGGCCTGGTTCTTTTGTCCCACTCCCTCCTAATAAAGCTCTGATACTGGGTTTTGTTGTGGCTCATGACCTTTTGCCCAGTAACAGTGCCACTATATTTTTAAAACAACAGATAACCCTTGCCCTGCCTGAAATTTTATTTATGAAAAGTATTATGTTCAGCAAAATAAATAATCACTTGAGTATAGGGGAAACCCATACACTGGAAAAGGATTTTTGCCAGCTATATATATGATAGAGGATTAATATCCAGTATATACAAAAAATTAAAAGCAAGAGTCAAGTAAACAGATGGTTCAATTTAAAAATAGGCTACAGATCTGAATAGAGAGTTTCCAAAAGAAGAAATAAAAATGGTTAAGAAATACTTTTGAAAGTATTAACATACTTAGCAATCAGAGAAATGCAGGTTGGAACTGCTTTGGGATTTCCTCTTACACCTGTCAGAATGGCTACAATCAAGAAAACAATTGACTGAAAAATGCTAGTAAGGATATAGGGGCAGGAGAGGAGAACCATCATCTACTGTTGGTGGAACTGAAAACTGGTTCAGCCACTATTGAAAAATCAGAATAGATTTACCTTATGGCCTAGCTCTTTGCCTACAATCAAAGAAATCTACAACCTACTCCGTAGACACTTGCACTGCCATGTTCAATGTCACTCTATTCACAATAGCCAGGAAATAGAAACAACCTAATTATCCTTCAGTGGATGAGTGGATAATGATGTGGTACACAATACACTATGGAATACTATTCAGCTGTAAAGAAAAATAAAATCACAGCATTTGCTGGTAAATGGGTGGATATAGGAAATAATACACTGAGTAAGGTCACTCACATCCACAAAGACAAGCATTGCATGTTCTCTCTTATTTGTGGGTTCTAGCTCTAAACCTTTAGATGTGAGTATATAACCTGCAGTAATTTCAGAAACCAGGAAAGTAAAAAGGGAACATGGGGAGGGAGAAAGGAATTTTAGAGAGTATATTAGGATATAAAGTCTATGGGGGAGAAAATGGGAAAAATATGAAGAGACTTTATATGTGGAAGGGGAGGGAGGGCACAACTCAAAGAGAAGGAAGAGGGATAAATGATACTAAGGATGTCTGAAAAAAGCCATATGGGAATACATTTACTTAAAAATACATATAATATATGTAAGTATACGTGTATACACACATATATTATATATAAACTATATGTAATTTATATGTCTATATATAATACATATAATTTATATGTCTATATATGATACATATGAGGCTAAGTTATGCTACATGGGATGTCTGGGGACTGCACGTGGAGGACTGCATTGTGTAAGTGATCAGACCAGCCATTCCACCAACCAGTGCTAATCCAAAATCCATCAGTGCTCCCAGAGCATAAAACCCCTGAAATGGAGGGCATAGATATGGATTTTATAGAGGTTTAATTATTGCAAAGCTGTGAGAGATTCCCACCCACCCTCCACGCCCCAATCTCTCTATGGTCCCTCATATAACTCATCACCAACAAAAAATGGTACAGCCAGAATTAATCAAGCTGTGTTTTCCTATTTATATCTCTGCAATCTGGAGTTGCAGTAGGTACTGCCTTCACTGGAGTATAGTTTCAGCTGACTCATTTCCGGGGTCACTAACACAAATGTCAAAGTGGCTCTTCTTCCCACTGAAGGCACCTAGGGAGCTACTGATCACAAGATGCACATTTGAAAGGTTAGCTCTACTTGTCTGAGTCCCCATGCCCACCTTGCCAGTGATCTGGCAGGTCAGTGGGCTTCGGCTGGTGTAAGTCAGTGGTTGAAATGCTGTCAGGATCCAGTAGTGGAAGCTTACCTGCAGAAGCTTGGCTTGCATTCAGAGGTGAGTGTGAGCCCAGTTCTGTCACCTGGTTCTTTGTCTACAGCGCAGATACAGTAGTAATAACTCATGACTGCTGTGTGTAATGCACTCTGTGCATTTAGCACAAAGCTGTCACTGTATTAGCAACTCAGCACATTTCAGCCAGTGGAATTACTCATCAGCTTCTCACATTTCTTCCTTGCATTTATTATCATGTTCCTGCTCACTTTTATGCATAATCTTGGTGGATAATAACCTCAGTGCACCCTCCAGTCACCTTTAGGCTGGTGCTTTTGGAGAACATTAACTGATTAGTCTTCCATTCCTCAGCCAGAGCAGGGGCAGATGCGGACGCCAATTTCACTATTATGTTCCCTTTGCCATACAGTGTTAAGCTTCCCACAGCAGACTAAAATGCATTCCCTGTTACAGGTCTGTAAAAGAGCAAAGTTTTCTTCTATACCTCAGCTTCGCACAGTAGGTGTGTGGTATTCCAGTTAACCTCCTCCCCAGACAGACACAAAACCTTCTCTGAACAAGACCCAGTCCATATCAGCTTAGGGACCAAACACCCTCTCTTCCAATCCTGGCTCTCCTGCCAATCTGAGTGATCTTGGAAGGGTGAGTTCAGTTCTCTATCTCTGCCTCATCATTCTGATTGTGGTAATATTACTAACGGAAATATCATCTTCAGCACATTATCAGAACCTGGATGTGCTATTTGTACTCCAGGCAAATCCAGCCAGGTACCCTGTTGTGGGCCCTCATTCTAACACTCCTGGCTTTGTTGAAGGCATCCACACCATTCAGGGTTGGAAAGCTTTCTGTTGTACCTCTTTTCCTCCTCCTTACTTAACTGAAATATAAAACCTCTAATCCCTTCATAGAATCTACATTTCTTTCATCCCTTAGAATGTAATAGATGCCTGGCAATTCATTTCTTACAGCTGTGGTCTTCGAACTTTCTGGCAACACTTAATAAGGCCTTTCTAAGGTCGGACTTTCATCTACTTTGCCAAATACAGGACCTCATCCATAATAAGTACTCAATAAATATTTGTTGAATGGATGAACAAATACATGCAGCCAAGACGTGCAAAAGTAATCATGGCACTAAGCTAAAAATAAGGCAGCTTTGTTCCTCTGTAGACAGGCATCGGGGCCAAATTACCACATCCCCTTTAAGGAATTGTTCCAAATCAGTCACTCCTAAGGAACTGTACAAAGCTCTCTTAATCATAATGCAATTATAAAATACAACAGAGGCTAGGGGATGTCTCCTCTGCATTCAGTGTCTTTTAATTACTATTCAGGCTCAATCTCCATGTCATCCAATCAAAGAAAATCTACCCCGGCACTCACTACCAGGTGTCTTTATGAGATCAAAATTGCTAAAATGTGCCTGTGTAGTGTGGTGTAGAAACCTACCTACTGCTAGAGACACATCAAAACCATCTGATGAGATGCTCTAATATTTAAATAAAACTCAGCCTCATTAGCACAGAGCAAAGGGCCCACTGGGTTCAACCTCTGTTCTATGTATTTGTTTCTTCCTTTGTTTCTCAGACAAGGACTTGTTGTGCTTTCCAGGCCGGGTTCTGCCTCAGCATCCTTAGCGTCTCCAGCACCTAGGAAAGTGACTAGCACGTATCTGTTCAGCCATTCTTGAATGGCTTTTTTAAAATCACTTATGCTGTCACTTACTCACGGGACCTTTCTTCAACTGTCAGAACATTCCAGGCTTGGTCTTGTCTCCTGGAATCAACACTTGCCTCTGCCTCATGTCTAAAGCCTTCTCTCACCTTCTCTATCTGTCTGCCTCTTCTTTTCCTCTGGTCTCAAATCAAATGGCACTTGTGTAGAGTAATCCTTCCTAGTCCACTCCTAGTAGTTAATGTTTCCAAATCCACAGCTACTTGCTTTCACTTTCTAAAACACTTATTAAGTCCTGGAATTGTGTTCTTACTTGATTATAGTGCCAGTAAGTTTCTCCACCTTCAGAAGTCCTAGAGGAGTGTATGAGACTTGGATTTTCAATAAATATTTGTCTAGAACAGTGATTTTCTAATGTTAGTATATATGTGAGGGTCTTAAATAGGGTTTCTATTGCTGTGAAGAGATACCATGACCATGATAACTCATATAAAGGAAAAAATTTAATTGGGGCTGGCTTACAGGTAGGGGTTTAGTCTATTATTATCATGGCAGAGAAGCATGGTGGCATGCAGGCTGACATGGTGCTGGAGAAGGAGCCAAGAGTTCTATATCTGAATTGACAGGCAACAGGAAGATAGAGCCACTGGGCCTGACTTGAGCTTCTGAAACCTCAAAGTTCACCCCAGTGATACACTTCCTCCAACAAGGCAACATCTCCTAATAGTGTCACTCCCTTCTTGGCCTATCAGGGCTGTTTTTATTCAAACCACCACAATGAGACACCTAAGGCATCTTGTTAAAATGTAAATTCTGAGTCGGTAGGTTAGACAAAGGCTTTGCGATTCCTCATGTTCAGAACACCTTGGACAAGATACTGATGTGGGCTCATGGCCAACAACTTGAGCTGTGTGAGGTCTAGGATATTTGGTGGCTGGTTGGCAAAACCATTCAATGCTAGGGCAGGAAATGGACCAAAAGTTGAGGATCTTTCAAAGGCCAGCTGAGCCAGCCTGGGCCACAGATCAAAGAGAAAGAACTCTCTATCCTTACAAGCCACATCCAAGGCAAAAGGATAAGCACAGATTTCCCTGAGTCACTTAAGTGGTTTTGGCCTCAGCACCAAGTCTCTAATGAACAGTGACTGGCAACATTTTCCATATTAAATTTGTCTTGAAGATGCTGATTCATCCACAAGCAACCAAGAAGCATCTGCCCTTATTCCACATTCAATTCTATTTCCCATCCTTTCTCCATTCAATTGTACAGATCTGGAGAATTACTTGCTCTGTCCCTGTGTGGTGACCCTGAGAGACCTGATGCTTCTGCAGAGTCACAGACCATTTATTTAGTGTGATATGGTGCAGACCAGACCCCAAAGCAGCACCCTGCCTCATAACTAACAGGAACAGAGTCAATGGAGACTCATATTATGGCAGAATGATTAAGAGTGGTGACTTGGGAGCTGTGATTACCCTTTAATTTCTGTGTGACCTTCAGCATGGTACCTGCACTCTTAGTACTTAACATTCTTCCCCATAAAAGAGATGATGATGGTACCTGATTCATAAAGCTGTGATCACTGAGGGAGGCAATTCCTGTAAAACAGGACAGGGATAACAGCAAATCAGAAATATAGAACACTGTCTCTTTATTGAAAGTTACCTTACACTCCAGAATTTACAAAATGACTTAGTTTAAAAATGCTAGCAAACACAATTAATTTATGAGACATTTAAAATATATAAAGCTTATTGTATATTAAGCAATCCATTAGGTACTATGTTTCATTTAATCTAAAAAATAAATCCACAAAGTAGATGTTGACATCTCCATTTTATAGATGGAAAACAAAAAGAATAGTGAAAAGACTCTTTTTTTTTTTTGAGGTCACTCATTTGAAGTGAGAGCTTTAGCCCAGGTCTGGTTGCCTTAAGGCTCTAGCTGTTTGGCTCTATGCTGTACTGACTCTAGGTTTTCATACATTAAGTAGGCACTTAGAAGTCCAGGATGCAAATTTTGAGCCCCTTCCATCAGGATACTAGCTACATAGACATTTTCTCTTGTGTTATGACAATTTGAGTTGAAGATATTCACACAGAGTTTTAAGGCAATGTAAGGTTCTGAGTTCCTATCTGGTAATATAATTTTCTTGTTTATTTGCTTATTTTGCCTCTGTGTAAATCCCTTGTTTGACAGAATTTTGTCCTCACAAATATCATGGTTTTAACTCTCAAGACTGCTTCTTAATGGTATTGCTTTAATTTGGATATTTTTTGTCACCCACTAACAATTAATAACCACCCCATCATTTAGTGGTATAAGACAATAGTAGATTCTTGGTGTCAAGGATTCCAAAATAGTATAGATGACCCAACTCTTCTCTCCTCGAAGCAGCCTGGGCACACTGAGGAATATTGTGGCTGAGGAATGACTATGACACCTTGAGGCAAAAGTTATGAGGCAGCATCTCATTCACTTCATTTACATGGTGATCTCCAGGTGACAAGGGTTCTGAAAGATGGTGTCCTGCATAAGGACATCTGGAGGACTAGTGTTCTCAGCCTTTGAAGTCATGTGACACTGATACTCTGTGACACATGTGGGGAACTGAGAAATTCCCAAGCTCAGGGGAGGGAGTTAGATTACTTCTACATTTAGCAGACATGGCCAAGTGCTGACAGAAGTGTAAAAGAGACATACTACAGTGCCAACTTCAGAAAACACAGGTGTTACAACCTTCTACTTCACGATTTCTGTATGACATTGCACATATCTCAACATACTGAATACTGAATATCTTACACGAGGACAAAATCTTCTCTGCCAGCCTCAAACACTGTGATAATGAAATAAATAGAAGTTACCTAAGGAGGCCTTGAGCATCCCTAATATTTGACATGCCTCTAAGGCTGAACTCTGAAGGGAGGTGTAGACAAATTTCTAAACAGACTTATTAAATAAGAACACAGCCAAATACAGCGGTAATAGCTGAAGAGATCAGAGAAATAGAGAATAGCCACAACTAGCCTTAGCTTACCACCACACCGTAGCTTCCCCAGAGAGAGAGCTTCTTCCTGTATGATTTGTCTTTTATTGCTTTCCTTTACTGCCTTCTCATTGGCTGTAAGCCCAGCCACATCACTTCCTCGTCACTGCCTGTCTATACAGACCTCCAGGTCTCTATGGTTGGTACTGGGATTAAAGGCGTGTATCACCATGCTTGGCTGTGTCCTTGAACACACAGAGACTCTGTCTGCCATGTGATCAGATTAAGGGCGTGTGCTACCTTAATCCTGACTTCTGTTTTCTGGCTCGCTATGACCTCTGATCTCCAGGCAAACTTTATTTATTAACATACAAATAAAATATCACATTTCAGCACAAATAAAGTATCACCACAGGGAGGCTTTGGGACTTTCCAGTAGTACCTTGTTAAGTAAAAGCCTCACTCTTAAGGTGAGGAAAATGTATGCTTTTTAATTGAATAGCTACTTGTAAAACTCTTTTCTTAGTATTTATTTAGTCCTCAAATCCCATTCAGAGAAAGGTCTGTGTTCTCTGGGACAATAATAAGACTGAAGATAGATATTGCAAGATGGGTCATGTTTCCTCCAGACAGGAAGTAGTGGAACAAGGACTTGGGTCCAATTCTTTCAGATAACCAAAGGTTCAATCTTCCTTGGAGATGACTAAGTTTTAAACTCATTTTGCCAGCAAAGTTTCTTTGTCTCAAGTTAAAAAAAAAAAACCAAAACTTAAGTTAGCTGATAAAGGGGTGGATCACAGTTGTAGGAACTTCAACCATAGGTGAATCCAAGAGCACCAACAAGAGCAGGATGCCTCTTTCCATCCTCTGGGCCTCTTCTCTTCTTCTATGCTCAGTAGTAAGTAGCAACTCCCCATGAGAAAAGAGACAGTTCTGACCAACTGAACTCCTGTGCCTAACCACGAAGCAAAGGCAGTAGTATTCAGTTTCCTTCTCTACAATACATAGATATTTATTTCCTCTTTTGTCTGGACTTATGTGCATGTGTGGTCAATTAAGGCCTTGCTCATTCCATTCCCACCAATCATGTATGAGCAGGGAGATGAAATTAGGTGAGGTCTAAGTGAAATCGTTACAGGCAATTTGGATTGTACAGTGGAACAGGTGATATATGATTTCTTAAAAGAATCTCAAGGTGAAGCATACAGTGGAAACATAATGGAGACCAGACAGGCAGAAACATCAGGTGCTGAGTATGTCCTCATTTTGCAGATGTAAAATCTTGTAGCTGGCAAGAACAGATCTTTGTTCCATTTTTATCCATTCCTTCCCCCTGGCTCTCAGTGTTCTATGATTGCATCTGTTCCTTCTTCCTTAGAGGAAGAGAGTTGACAAATGTATTCATACTAAAGTGTGAGTCACTCAATCACTAGGAATCCTTGCGTTCTAGCTTCTATAATGAGCATTTGCTTATTTGACTGATATCTGTTGAAAATTCACCATATGAAGGGCTTTATGCCAGCTAAGTATTGCAGACAGGGCTGAAATAAGACAACCACATCTTATATAGGATAGAAGATATAGTAATCTAATAAAAATAAGCTATTTCATATTGTAGGAAATATAAGGTCACCAGTGAGAAAAGAAATACTTGAGTATTTTCAAATTCAAGGAGCTCATAAAACTAAAGCTGTTTTCTGTCTCTCAGATCCCAGGGCCCTGACTCTGCAGGTATAAAGCAAACCCAGGAATATGATTTTTATTTTGCTGATGGTTCGAGGATACCAATTTGGTCACTGATTGAACCTTAAGGTGATTATTCTGTGATACCTACATTTCCAAAATCACTGGATCTCTTTGGAAAGAGAGAGGCCTTGAAGCAAGCATGATCTGCCCTTCCAAATGCACTGTTCAACACGCATTAATATGGCCTTTTCATAACCCACCCCTACTTCCTATGTGATCATATGACACATTGTAGCATAGTTGGTGAAAATCTCATCAAACACTTTTGCCTCTCTGAAGATGCTATGTCTAGCTGTAGGAAAGATACATGACTCTTGCAGGTCCAGATGGAAGGCTGAAGGCTCTCAGTGCAGCCCTCATCTAGTGTCAGACAACCTTTGCTAAGTACCAATCTCAACTTCCTTCCTCATCAGGAGGTCCCGCCCATTATGTGCTGTGGTTGCCAGCACCATCGCTCAGAGCTCCGCCTGTCTAGATGATAATCTGTTTTTGAAGGTGCATCTCATCGGCTTTCTTACCTATCCGCTCTTACATTCCACTCCTTTACTAGTGTTTTCTTGTCATTTTTCCATAACAATGATAACATGTTAATCTGTGTCTAAAAGTTTTCTGCTTAGAAATCCAAAGTAAGTACTCTTGTATGCTTGTTTGAACTGGTCATATGCCACCATGTTTAACATTGTCTTAAAAACAAGTGCTAGCAACTGTCTTCAGATATATTGCCAACAGAGAGGCCCAAATAAGTGTCTGAAGTACTAAACTAACGATTCCTCTATATCTTTGACATACAGACTTGACCAAGTGCTCTTGCCTGTCAATCAGAAGGTGAAGACATTGTTACTCTATTATCTTCACCATTCATTCTGAAAACTTCACTCAACCCAAATCTTGCTGAGCAGTTATCCTGAAGAAGACTATGGGGAAGGAACAGACTGATGTTAAAATGGTATTGTACTAAAATAGTCATGGAGAGTGCAAAGAGTGTGTTTATTATGCAGAACACATCCCAGCAAGATGAGAACTTCTATTCTTAGGAACAAGACAGGAGTGGAAAAAGCCTAGCAAAACCCAGTCAGACCTGAAGATTTACTTCACAGAAGAGTGAGGGAAAAACTACTTGGGGGAATTTAATTTTGATGCTCAGTTCCTCCCTTCTTCATCTACTTTCAGATGGTAACAAATCCTTCTGATGATAATTGCAGTGTGTGTCTATTTGTGGTGATCTGATGGGGGTGTAGACAATCCTATTTTGGATTCTATTGATCACCCTCCATACTGATTAATAGGCTTTCAGGAGAGCCCAGAGAGTCATCAGGAACTCCAATACTTTGTTTTCTACATGAGCAGAGAATGGGAAAAAATGTTGAATGGATACATTTATTTCCAAGTTCTTTATAATAAAGTTTTGATTAAAAAGAATAGAAATAAAACCAGTATGCAAAGAAATCTGGGGGATGACATGAATGAGGAGGGAGGGAGAGAGTCGAGGGGTGAGGAATTCTTGTAGACAGATCTTTGGGGGCTTTTCTCTATTGCTCCTGGGACTACCTCAAAGAAATTACAGTTGGGACCTCACACTACATTGTGGAAGAAAACACATTGTGGAATAACTCCTGAAAATAATCTTTCTGTGCATTTTCATTTAGATTTATTTATTTTACTTTGTGTGTATGAATATATTACCTAATTTCAGGCATATGTACCACATGTGTGCTTGCTCCCCACAGAGTTCAGAAGAAGGCTTTAGATCCCATGGAACTGGAGTCATGGGTGGTTGTGAGTCACATGTAGGTGCTGGGAACTGAACCCAGGTACTTGCCAGAGCAACTAGTGGTCTTGACCTCTGAGCCGTCTTTCCAGTCTCCTTGTTTTGTATTATTCAGTGAAAGAACAGACAGATTGCTACCTCCCTGAAACTACCTACTAGATGATTTTGAGATTGTATTATGAAATCAATCATCCCTGGTAGATGGTCCATGTCCTGCTGCGTGTCTCCACACCCATAAGCATATGGGCATCCTTAATTAGATTCAGGAAGTTATTAATATCAGTTTTATAAAAGGATTTGAAGTTTGGAGGGAAGCAGGGCGGGGGCACTAGAGGGAGATGGAGGAAAGGAGTGATAGAAAGATTTGGTCAAAATACATTGTATACATATGTGGAATTAGAAATAACTAAAGATATTTGAAAGAAAACAGGACAAATTACTTGATTAGGTTTCTGAGTTTGGAAGCAACAGAAAAATTAGCTACAAAGTAATTTGTTAACTGTTAAAATTAAAGGAAAAGTTGAAGGATTAGACTGAAGAACTGATACTAGGATGCAGTGATGCTCTTGTAGGTTTGGATGCTGAAACAAATTGTCAAATTCATGAACTACTATCCCAGGAATGAATGGATTCTCCTGCCCTCACACCATTCCATCAAACATCAGAAATGCAGAGCATCTAGACTGAGCTGTGTTGGACCACAGCTTGACTTCTTAGTCAGGGACAGCAGAGTATCCAGAGATAGAATTCAAATGGGAAGAAATAATCCCCATGAAGAAAAAAATAAGTGAATAGCAGAGACTGAAAACTGGCCTGGAAGTCTTGAGAAATACATCATAACTGTCGTAACAAGTGTGTCCATCAGGTACTGCTTCACCAGGGACTTACCATTTGATTCTTTGTCTAAGCTACTTTCTTCAAAGCTTTAGTAACCATCACACCAACATTAATTATTTTTGTTTAGAAAAGCACCATTCTCTACCCCTCTCTTCACTCACCACCAGCTGGGTCTCCTCTTTAACCAGTTTTGTTCCCAAACTGTGAAGATCTGCTGTCCTTTCTTGACTATCTCTCCAAATTCTAGACAAAGGAGCAACCCTATCAGTCTTCACATTGTAAGAAAAGATTTCAGTCCTTTGATAAAAATGTGACTTTCAACATTGTGCAGGAACATATACGAGAAGCTAGCAAATAGGCAATGCATGCTCAGTGGTGCGTGTTTACATCATTATTAACCCATGGGCAGATGGACCCAGCAATACAAAACAAACCAAATATAAAATAAAATAAGGCAATGTAACACCTCTTAGGAACCCGGTAAGCTTCCATTCCATTGTCCCTAAAAGCAGTGAAACATTCAAATATATCACTTCCAATTGTATTTTTCTCACAAAATGCAATACAGTGTGACTGGAAAACTATGAATTACCCCCTTGATCTTTAATGATTCTATAAATATGAGAGTAAAGTCATTAACAAAGCCGTTATGATAACTACTAGTTAGAGCATTCACTAAAACATCGTAAATTGTTATGGTTTTGGTTTGTTTTCATATTACAGGGAGCAGAAATCTGACTCATTGCTGAACACTGCACTCTCACTTCCATGTCTCCAATACAAGGATGTATTTTGCAATAAGGAGTCTCAATTTTGTAAAGTTCTTTACATTCACTGAGGCAAGGTGGGTTGGGGAATGCCTTGGTTTGATTCAATCCTGGATCGGCAGTTGGATTGCATATGGAGCCTGGCATGACCTTATTGATACAAGCCCTGTTCTCCTCTTTTGCAAAGTGGATTAAGACAGTAGTTCCAGGTAACCATTTGTTATAAGCATTCAGCAAAGTGTCTGGTACTTTATAAACATTTGGCACCGGTACCAGTTAGTTACTGAGAACTTTCAGTGGCACTGGGGATTGATGTCCCTAAACTATGCTGCCAGCCCTAGACATGACTTTCTTTGTAATATCAAAATGCTAACCATTAGATAATGTGGAACTTCTGCAGAGATGTACAGAGAGGAACAAAACACCCTGAAATGTGAATACTGCATTCTCAAGTCTTACACATTAGGTAAGTAACTTGTTCCCACAATTCATAGTCATGACTTAGCAAAATTAAAAAAAATTCCTTCTGGCATGACCCTTCATTCAGCTCTGCCACCACATATAATTGAAATAATAAACCTATGTACACCAAAAATCTACTTCAGAATTGACAAATTAAGTGACTAGCAAAAGAGGAAACTTCTGGAAGGTGATTCTGTGGGTTATCTTGTGATGTCCTTGACCCCTCTGGCTCCAGCAATCCTTCCTCTCTCTCTGTTCATTAGGATTCCCCAAGTTCACCCTAATATTTGTCTATGGGTCCCTGTATCTGTTTCCACCAGTTGCTGGAGGAAGCTTCTTAGATGACTGTTGGGCTGGGCATCAGTGTATGAGAATAGCAGAATATCATGAGGCATCATTACATTGACATTTTTCCCCTCCAGTCGTGTTTGGTTCTATTCTAGGTCTCTGGGTCATCCAGCCTTTGGGTCCCACAGAATCAACTAACCTACAGAGTCAACTAACCTGGGCTCATAAGAATTCATTCAACCAAGGAGCCCTCATTGAACTGACCTAGGCCCTCTGCATATATGTGACAGTTGTGTAACTTGGTCTTCTTGTGGGACTCCTAACAGTGAGGACAAGGCCTGTCTCTAACTCTTTTGTTGGCTTTTGGGACCCTATTCCTCATATGGGGTTGCCTTACCCAGCCTTAATACAAGGCAAGGTGCCTAGTCTTACTACAGCTTGATATACAATGTTTTGTCCATATCCGTGGCAGGCTGCATTTTTCTGAATAGAAATGGAGGAGGAGTGGATTGGGGGGAGGCAGATGGTGGGGGGGGG
>CABHPR010094094.1:0-14699 GCA_902168415.1 Peromyscus melanophrys
ACACACACACACACACACACACACACACACACACACACACACACACACACACAATGCCAAACATAACATCTGGCTTCATTGGATTTAAAACTAATTAGGAAGAATTATGTGGACTATTAATTTTAATATAACAATATGAATACAAACTTAATTTTCAAAGAATTTACTTAGAGCATATCGTGACCCTATTTAGACTGAAATTTACAAAGCCTTTCATAGTTTCTCTGTGAATGGCATCATGGCAATGAGATATAATTTGGTAAAAGGAAACACAAAGTGGTCCAGCTTATGTCCATGGGCTGTTTTATGTACTCCACATAAACACTTTGTAATGCATGTGTGTGGAGACATCTTTTATTAGTTATTACTATTCTGTTATTTTAAATAAAAAATATTGGAGAATGCATACTTGTTATTCATATTGCATTGTTATAACTCACACCAAATAATAGCCACTGCATAAAATCTTTAGAATGTGTTATAAAATGTGAAATTTTATTGAGCAGAATTGATTGATCATTGGTAGATTTCATGACTGGCGAAAAAACAGAGCTTTTGTTTCTTTGGTTATATACTTTTCCTCGAATGTCTAATGAAAACAGGGTACTAAAATCTACTAAAATTTTAAGCCAAATAATTTAATAAGTGAACTCAATTTCATGACAAGAAGTACAGGAGAAAATAAAGGAGTCACTAATATTATTACATAAACTATATCTAAGAAGGTAATTAGAGTTTTGCTGATGATGGTTTCCATGTTTTTATCCTGATAAATATATGCATTTAGAGCTCTTTCAGATCTCCTAAGGGATAAGCATTCATTAAAAGAATAATATGTCTCATTTGATGATCAGCACAGATGGAAGTGTCTAAGATTAGCAGGGCAATAAATTGTTTAAGAGCTGAATTAGATTGTGAAAACTCAACAGAAACTATGAAAACCACACACACACACACACACACACACACACACACACACACACACACACATGCACACACTCCCCAGCCATATACATTGATTTTCTAAATGTCTTTCCTTGATTATAAACATGCTGAAGGCAAACGTGGCAGTGACTTCCATGCTGCATTCTTTGCCTCTGCTCTCATCCTACTTCTTTGTGTGGTCACCACCCCTAAAGGCTCTTCTGAAAGAATCCCCCCCTCTGTGAAGTGTAGGTTTCATTTACACTTTCCATGTTCTTTAAGATGCTTTATACTTCATGCTTCTGACCATATTGTACTTTCTATCTTCATGTTTTTTTTCTGTGTTTCTCAAAGCTATAGGACAACAGGACTATATTTTATTAATGTCTCAATCCCATTGCTGTATCTTGTCCTGAGGAACTCACAGACACCAAAAACATGATTACCAAGTATGTAAATTATTGAAGCAGTAAGAAAATGTGAAAATAATATTATTGCTGAGGTAGCTCGTCCGTTTTCAGAAAAAAAGATATTTGCTAAATTGAAAGACTAACAATCAAAACAACTTAATTCTACTATTTTCATCTTTTTATTTACAAATACTTCCAGGAAAATTGCTCTCTTCAGAGCTCAGGGAACCCCAAGGAAAAGGAGGTTGAAAGTGTAAGAGCCAGAGGAGATGGAGGACCAGGAGAACAAGGCCCTCTAAATCAACTGAGCAAAGCTCATAAGAACTCACAGACACTGGAGCAGCAAGCACAGGGCCTACATAGGTCTGCAACAGGTCCTCTGCATATATATTATAGCTTTAAGATTACTACTTTTATGGGATTTCCGAGTATGTGAATAAGTGGGTCTCTGATTTTTGTGGCTTCTCTTAGGTTCTTTTACTTCTGTTGGTTTGCCTTGTCCAACCTCTATGTAATGGTTTTTGTTTTACCTTATTAGTTGTATTTTGTTGTTATCTCTTAAAAGCCTATTCTTTTCCAACAAGAGTCTGTAGCTGGAGAATTTCTCTCCAGCTCCTGCCAAGCCCCGGCAGTCCCTTAGCCCACTTATAAACACACAGACTCTTATATTATTTAAACTGCTCAGCCATTAGCTCAGGCCTACCATTGTCTAGCTCTTACTCTTATATTTAGCCCATTTCTATTAATCTATACTTTGCCACGTGACTCGTGGCTTATTGGTACCTTACATCTTCCTTGTCCTGGTGGTGGCTGCAGGCAGTGTCTCCCTTCCCTTCCTGTTCCCTCAACTCTCCTCTCTGTTAGTCCCGCCTATACTTCCTGTCTGGCTATTGGCCAATCAGTGTTTTATTTATTAACATATTTGCCATACGGAACATCCCACAGCAAGAGTCAGAACGGGAGTAGATGCAGATGAGAGGGGAGGTGGGGAGGAATAGAGGGAGGAGAAACTGTGGTCCGGGTATATTGAGTGAGAAAAGAATCTATTTTCAATAAAAGGGGGAAATGAAATTTAACTGTATGAATAAAGGAGATACTTACAGTGAGATAAATGTTGCTTATGATTCACTTATATAATCAGAAAAAAAAGCAGAGAAAATTTTCCTTGTACTCATCCAGCCAGCTATTGTATGAAAATGATATTAAGTTACTGTCTTATTTAGAGTTTCTATTGCTGTGAAGATATGCCATGGTCGCAGCAACTCTGATGAAGGAAAACATTTAATTGGGGGTGGCTTGCAGTTGAGAGGTTTAGTCTATTGTCCTCTTGTCAGGAAGCAGGCAGCATGCAGGCAGACATGGTGCCAGAAAAGGAACTGAGAGTTCTACATCTTGTTTGGCAGGCAGCAGGAAAAGATTGCCCCACTGGGCCTGGCTTGAGCATCTGAGACTTCAAAGGCCACACCCAGTGACACACTTCCTCCAACGATGCCACACCTACTACACCAAAGCCGTAGTGCCACTCCCAATGAGCCTTGTGGGGCCATTTTCTTTCAAACCATGATAATTATATATAATATACATATTATATATAAATTAAAATATTATAGGGAAATTACCATATTCAAATAAAAACAGGATATGGGGAAAGGGAACACTTATTCATTGCTTGTGGAAGTGTACACTGATATAGCCACTATAGAAATAGTTATGGAGGTTTCTCAAAAAGATTAAAATTGATCTATCACAAAATCTAGCTGTACTGATCTTATCTTGGGCATATACCCAAAGGAGTCAATATCTTACTTTAGAAATATTTGTCCATCCATCCATGTTTATTGATTCACTATTCATAATAACCAGAAATTGGAAAGAGCCTAGATACCTATCATCTGAGAAATAGATAATAAAAATATGACACATTTATATGCTGGAATATTATTCAGTTGTTAAGAAAAGTGAAATGATTAAATTTGAAGGTTAATGGATGGAGCTGGAAATAATCATCCTGAGTGAGGTTGCTAAGACTCAGAGTGACATATACTGCATGCTTTCTTTTATGAGTGGGTGTTAGCTTCCAAACTTTAGATATATGTATCTCATTTAGAATAACCATAGAAGTTAGGTAGCACACGAGGGATGAATTTTGGTGACAGAACATTCCAAAAAAGGTGGGGATAGAACATAGTGTAACAAAAGGATAAAGAAGAAACTAAAATAGGAAGATTAAATGGAGACTGGGATAGAAGGGCAGGATAAAGTAGGAAGTATTAGGGAGCATCTAACACCATATGGAAACCTACTACTGTAGAATCAACCTAGAATGTATTACACCTTGCTGAGTATTTAAGCACAGGGGTACCAAAAACACCTTTAAACATTACAGCCTATTGCCAAGGCTACTGGTCACCCTCCTCAGCCTGACAGTAAGGTCCTGTTGCTGAAGACAATATTTACTATTTCCTAAAACATTGAGAAATGAAGCTGATACCCACAAAAATCACCACCTCTTCCTAGAAGTGTTTGTAGTGCTGGAAGGTATTCTGCATGGTACCAGAGAAGAAAGCAAACATCAGTGTAAGCATCTGCCAATCCTGTGACATATGACAGTGACCTGACTAAAAGATACATTGGTGCAATAGTGGTACAAATACTATGGTAGCAATCAATCATATTTTGATAGGATTTACATCCCACTCTATGAAATAGAACTCAGAGTTGACTCTGTAAATTAGACCAAGAATCTGAGACTAGACAGGTCATAGGTCCTGGTTTAAAAGAAAGGAGAAAAAAAACCCTACTACTATTATTCTAAGTAAAAACAAAGAATAATAGAAAAGAAATAATTCAACCAATTTGATTCATGAATTTCTGCAAATCATTCAGGTGTAAAACAGCGTTATGATATTTGAAA
Organism: Peromyscus melanophrys; assembly: GCA_902168415.1. Taxonomy (NCBI): domain Eukaryota; kingdom Metazoa; phylum Chordata; class Mammalia; order Rodentia; family Cricetidae; genus Peromyscus; species Peromyscus melanophrys. Next base: position 4,249 of record CABHPR010094094.1, read on the forward strand.
ACACTAATTTTTAAAACATTTGATTAATGTTCATTTCTGTAGTTCCTAATTTTGTATCAGATTTAAAAAGTGCTACATGTGACTTTTTCTGACTTAGCAGAGGCCAAAATTCCATAAGCTGATTTTAACTTTTAGTGGACAGGAAGGGACTTTTATTTCCCAAGAATGTATTTGCTGACTTTATCAGAAGTACAAAGGAAAATGTTCTTTAAGGGAAAGAACCACATCTCAAGTGTACCAAGATTTCAAGCATCATTATAAGAAAAGATACCTCATGTTGAAGGTTCTCAGATATGGAAGTTGGTTTGTTTATTTGTTTGTTTGCTTTCCTAGAGGAGTATCCTGACTGCCTTTTTTCACTATAGGAGTACCCTGACTGTACATCCTTTGAAAATGTGGAGCAGATTACATGCACCAGTATATAGTTAGGTGAAACTGAAATCACCATTGCAGATGTCTTATGTCTCCTAATACCAAGTACAATGGATTCATCAAGCTATATGTTTACACACACATGTATGCACTCACGTGCACACACACACACACACACACACACACACACACACACACACACACACTTTAATTGTACACATACATAGAACATCTTTGCTTCTGGAGTTCCTAGATCTTTCTCTATAATTGTGCTAACAAACTACTTTCTATTACATTGATAAATCATGGAGACTCTCAATAGCTGTGGGAAAGAGTGTGTGTATGCATTCATGTGCATGCTTAGGCCTATGCTATTGAACATCTGTATTTTTCTGTTACAATAACATTTACTTATATTGAAGTGAGTGGTTCATCATCTTGCTCTATGAATTTTTCTTGACAATTAGTGGTCTTTCCCTGTGTTATTTGACATTCTTCTTTTGGGCAAATCACTTATTATTTTGAGAAAACTATAAAAATTCAAATTGTAAATCAAACTCACATAAAGTGGAAAATTTTTTCTTATAAAATCTTACATATAACTGCAAGGGTTTGAGTAAACACGACCTATCTGAAAAGCTAGGGCTGACTGGGTACCCATGCAGGCCTTCCTGTAGTTCATTGTGAACCTCCCTACATAGTTAAATAAGAAGTTATGGTTAAATATAATGCCATATGCTTGGTTTTCACACTTAAAGGTACCATTTAACCTACTATTTAATACATAAATGTGTTGTTTTTAATAAAGTACTAATTATAAACATCTAGAAAGGAAATGAGTGTGTGTCTAGCAATGCTGCTCCAGTCCTCGGAAGAACAATTCATGATGTAAATTTGGTATGATCAGAATGTTTCCAGATTTTTCAATACAAATATTTTCTGTGTGAACAAATTAAAAATCCTTCTAAAATTATGTTTAGTCTCAGGATGTACATATTTATATGTTATCTTAAACACAAGTTTAAAAGAAAAAAATAAAACAAAATGAAATGACAGTGAATGATTCCATCATTAACAGTAATTTTGTGTATGTGAGATTGTGTTTTAATTCTTTTTTAGCTGAAGCATGACTAACTGATTCATCATGAGCTGAATGAGACAATGAGTCTGGTTACATTGTAAATCTCCATCCTTCACTCAAAACAGGCTCAGAGATAATGTTTTCTATATGAGGGCTCAAATGTTGAGTAGGATTTTGCTGAAGTGGTCTGCTTCTTACCACTTTCTAAAAGACTTTATTGAAATTATTATATGGAAGAGAATCCAAACTGTGTTTCTTGGCTAAAAAAAAAGTATAAAATAAGCATCACAAATGGAGAATTGGAGAATTTTGATAACTTCTCTTAACCTTTAGTAGATTCATCCTGGAGTTAATTAGGTCTCCTTAAGTTCTGCTTGGTCCAGTGGCTGTGGGGAAAAACCAAAAATAGTTTCATTAATCAGTCACTTGAGATTAGTTGATGATGATAAAATGATGCTCACTCATGAAAATTTGCTTACATTATTCCACTTGTATATATTATACATAATATAGTTAAGAAATGAAACATGTGAAGAAAAGGTTCCACAAGAATAAATATGCTGGCAGTGGAATTCACTGGTAATTTAAAGCCTGTTTTATAAAATGTCTGTTAATTACCAGGGACTGTAAATTAACATTATAACTTTAAAGCATCATTTTTTGAGTGTTGAGTTACAACTTTTGGCAGAGTCAATTGTATTATTTCAGACATTATTTTTCTGAAAAGCCATTATTAAGTTACACTTCCACAAGGCTGACCCAATAGCTAATGGTAATCTTATAATCCTCATTATTGTTCATCTAAATTCCATGGTTCGAGGAACTTAGAAGAAGCTCTGGCTTCTAAAACTTTAAATATCCACAAGGATATGAAACAGCAAAAGTCAGTGGCTTATCTTCATACCAGTTATATAGTTTAAAATATCTAGAACATTCCAAATTGTGTTCCAGAGATTGCCAATTATTGCTCACAGGCCCAGCACCATATTATCATTTATTTAATATGTGAAAATACAAGTTAAGGATTTTGTATACAGCAAACATACTAAGGAAAGCATCTGCTAAAAGTGTTGTATAACTCTGAAAGCTGGAGTTCCTTCAAGACCCGTCAAGGAAAACAAGGTGAGAAATGACCACACATTGTGTGGACTGGTGGAATTCTTCTGGATTAATTGCATTAATATGAGAAAATTTAGAGAAGTCTCTATGGGTTAGTCAAAATAGCAAGTAATCTGAGTACCTACTAACTAGTTTTACTTCTCTGTGAATAATAGTATAGTTCCTGGCATATGGCCCTGTTAAACTCTAGGTATGTCTTCCACACATTAATATTATTTCTGAACAATGTGGAAGAAAACAGTGATAAAAGCTTATAATTGAAGTTAAGAACGTCTTAACTACATGAAAGCTCATCTGCATTGGAACTGAAAGTAACCTTTTAGTGAAAGAATCAACATAATGCTCGTTACACATTTTCTTTCACAGCTCAAAGGTATTCTTATAGGATGTATCTATGTACCAAGTGATAAGGACAATACAAGCTTTATGGTCCCATACTTTATATTAAAAATTGTGTGAGTCTATGTTCAATGAAATATAGCTATGATAGTGACACTTATCCCAACCTCCATGGCTGTGATTCTATGAACAGCCTATTAAGGAGAAAGGAACACAAGACAAATCTTTGGAAAGCTTAACATTAACTTTTCTCTTTTGTGGAGAAGTAAAAATAAATCTGAAGTATAATGTTTAACTCACCCCTAATATGAAAATCAAATTTTCATAGCCACAAAGTTTTAAAACCTGATTGATTAAGTTATAGCCTGAGATATTCTTGAAGAAATTCCTTAATGCACCTTATACATAATGTTTTTACATGTCATTAATACTACTTCAGTATTTACAAAAATATATAAGATTTATTTTCTTCCAGTTGACTATAGTATTTTTCAAATACCTTGATACATGGTACATTTTTTTTTTACTTATTAGGGCATCCAAGTCTTCTATCTGACCAAAATACAATCATCATTCTGCTCTATATGCTAGTTTATTGTTTTTATCAAACAAATTCATTCACAAAACAAATATGTTTCTCTTTGTGGAAGTTAAAATTTAAATATTAATATAACAATTGAACCTCATAGTCAAGGTAAGCAGTTCTTAGTTTCCAACCTATACTCCACATAGACATGTTTGGTCCTGTTGTTATAAATCAATCTCATTATTATTTGAAGAAAACAAAGTCTACATTCTGTGTTCATTGTCATAGTGTACAATTGTAGGCTGTGTTGTCTGACTTGTATGCCATATGAGATATTCTGTTATATTTTTGACAGATGATATACTGATGATAGATAGATAGATAAATGATTGATAGATGATAGATAGATAGATAGATAGATAGATAGATAGATAGATAGATGGATGGATGGATGGATGGATGGATGGATGGATGGACGGACGGACGGACGGACGGACGGACGGACGGACGGACGGACAGACAGACAGACAGACAGACAGACAGATAGATAGATAGATAGATAGATAGATAGATAGATAGATAGATAGATAGATAGATAGACGACAGATAATAAATCGATGCTATAATATAGTAATACCATCAGGCTTTGGTTCATAAACTTAATCTAGCTCCTTCAAAAGGAAGACTTTCTGTGCTATTTCCTAAACCCCCAAACTAGACTCATATTGCCCAGCCATTTCCAGCTTCCTGAGTACACAGTTGAAGAGAAGCCCATATCTAACAACAGACACGAGCTTTAGCCTTCGGAAAAGACTGCCCAAGACCTGAAAACATTCACTGGTCCTAAAACTGGTGGTCAGAGATAGCCATGTTTTTCTAAAGCATTTGGGTAACAAAACTAAGCATATGTTTTGAAAAATATAAAAGAAAGAAAACCAATACCCCAATCTTATGTGAAGAAATTCTAATTAAAGGGATAAAGATGATTTGTGAAATTTTTCAGTCAGGGAAATTTAGTAAGAAACAGATTTCATCTCATCTTAAGAGAGATGAAGAAAGACTCAAGGAGTTGAAATTATTTGGTTAATGGATCTGGGTTCATTCTTAGACCACTGTGACACTGGGATCAAATGTGCACAATGGCTTAATATTCCTCCCACACTTATGCAATTCATAGTGTGGTGAATTGGAAATTTTCAAATAATTTATTTTAAGATTAATGGGCAAAAGTCTAGTAGACTTATTTGGCAAATATTTAAAATCTAAGATACCACAAAGTTTGATATCATGCTGAAATATTTAGAAGAAGGTGTTTGTAGGAGAGTTCTGTGAAAATAATAAACAGTATTTTTATTAATATCCATTTTTGAGAGTATTCATTAGCTTATAATTTCAAGTACTCTGACACAGGAAATACGTAATAGCAGCAGCTGCAATCTACTGAACATGACCATGACCTGTCAGTCTGTGAGACTCTTGAGGAATGTGCCATCTCATTTAACTCTTGGGGCATACAATGTCAAGTGTTGATCCTCTGCTTTACATCTATGTAAGGAAAATATAGTAAATTCACAAGTCAGATGCCATATAAAATAAGAAAGGTATGTGTTTAAGACAACCAGAATGGACAAATTACTGGGTTTTAATGACTGCATCATCTTTAGTTCTAAGCTATAAAATGAAGTGCATTCAGTATACAACATTATCATCTTAATTTGATTAAAGCAAATGGAAACACCATTTTTTTCTAAAAAAAAACTGTTTCTCTTGGGAATTTTATTTGTTTGATTATATAATAACTTGGTAATATCACCAGGTTAATTCATTTATAACATCTCTCCATAAAAGCTAAGGATACAGCTTGTCATTGATGGATTTAAAACATATAGTTTAATGCATTTAAAATATGGATCCATAAGTAATAAATAATTAAAATAATACTTAAAAATGGCCTTTGAAACTTTTTAAATTATGCTTTTACAACTAAGAAAATTTTGTAGAATGTGTCACTTCATTTAAATCCCTTGCTATTTAAATTACGTCTTTTTAGGAAGACAAAGAATACAAGCAACATCTCCTGTAATAATCTACACAAATGTTTCTGTTTTAAAAGCTAGTGAATGTACTGCACAGGAATTCTAGAGTGCACAGAAATACTTACATATGATATTTTAATTTGTATAGCATTCACAGTCTAAGTTAATGACTGATATAGGTGGACATTTATCTCTAATTATTTTTGTTTTAATGTAGTTCCTAATAGCTATCAGGTTTTATACCTAATCTTGCTATTTATCAAGTGATGGGAGTTTACTCTTACATTTTATAAGTTAGTTTAAGTTTTTCAAATATATTTCCATCTAGGAAATATGTGTTTGGAACCTTTGCAGTTTCCTAAGTAGTACATGAATGAACGTTTTTCAGAATCCCAATTATTTCCTTTTGATATATATCCTAGAACCTGAACGACTTTCTCAAATGTTTCATGGCATTTTGCACCTGCACTTGTTATAGATGCCTAAACGTTACTCGTTTTAAATTGTTCCCTTGAGTTTGACATAAGGAACTATTATTTTACTTATTGCTGATCTTTATTCATTTCTACTCATGTACAGGTCACCCTAACTCCTTCCATTATTTTTTTTTTTACCACGGAACTCAATGGAATCTTATCAGGTACTTTCTATTAAATATATATCATACTTAACAGAAGTCTTCACAATCTCACAAATCTTTAAAATTCCTTTATATTTTAAATTTTGTGTATGAGGCTTGTGAAATGACTCAGAGAATAAAGTGATTTTCCAACAAGCTTGAAGACCAGAGTCTGACCCTTACTAAGGAGATAAGACAGAACTGACTTCCACATGTTGCCTTCTGACCTCCATTTACACACACACTATGGCATGGGCTCCCTTTCTCTCTCTCTCTCTCTCTCTCTCTCTCTCTCTCTCTCTCTCTCTCTCTCTCTCTCTCTCACACACACACACACACACACAAGTCATATAAGCCTTTGCTGTTTAGAGCTTTTTCTCCTGGTGCTTCCTTGGCTGTTTCTTGTGCAGAAAGTTTCTGCAGACCCAAAGCTTGCATTGTCTCAAGGTTATTGTAGTTTAAATGTTTTTAAAGCCTAATCCAAAACAACCCAAGTGTAATTCATCTTGTTGATGTGTGGCCCGGACCTGATTTGATTTGATTTCCTCAGTCATTTTTCAAGCGTAGCTTGCTTAATGAGAAATGCCTGGCTCAGACTCCAGTGCTGTTTACAATCACATACTAAGAATTTAAAGAGACAGAGGCTGCTTATGGATTTTTCAACGTCTTCCAGAATGTTTCTGGCAAAGTCAGTTCTGTGCGGATTTATCTCAATGAAGACCTCATTTTCTCTATTGCTGCCACAAAGGTGTAAATCAATCCATAGCACACTTTGAAAATATTTAGAGTTCTAACAAATACCTTCAATATAATATCTTTCAGTGCCTTCAATTTTAAAGATGAATGGTTCTTTTCAAGAATTTCATATGGATCATTTATATATCATACAGTTTTACTTATCACGTGAGTTTGATTTGTGTACATATATTTTCTTCTCATTCATTGCTTACACAGGAAATGCATCAGAATTCTCTGGGGTTTTTTCCCTAACTTGCAATTGATCATGATTGGTGATTTTGATCTATTTTAATTACCTATCTTGAAATTTCTAATAAAAATTAATTTATTTTTACTAAAGCCATTATTTTTTCAATATTGAAATGCTCTGTCAATGGAAATTATTTTTCTGTTCCTTTTGGAAATACTAAATAGGAATGGCTTTATCACTTCATAATTTCATATATCAATAGTTGTTGATTTTGTAAAGTAATACTTAATCATATTTTAAAAGTAGCTTACAGGGCTGGAAAGATGATTCAGTGGTAAAGAGCACTGGCTGCTCTTTCAGAGGATCTGGGTTTGATTCCCAGCATCCATTTCTCTCCAGTTCCAGGGGATCTGCATGTTTGAGGTATAGAGACAGATATTCAGGCAAAACACTCATACGCACAAAATAAATGGAGAAAAATAACTTTATAGTGCTCTATATTTTCTTTAGTTTTGCATTGTTTTGTGATGAAAAGAAGCATTAACATCGCTTATATTTGCTTTGAGTGTCTTTCAAAGTGATCAAAATGGTTTTCTTTTTAGAATTGCTAGTATGTTATTATAGTAACAAATCTAGTATTCTAAATAAAAATTTCAGGCATTATTTCTGCAGGAATAATGGACACATTTTTCAATATAGGGTTTATGGATTTTGACAAATTCATCAAGCTCTTACATTCAGTCCTACCCTGTCATTTTCTGCACCTGGATACTGCTGAAGTTCCTGAAATACAATACCAATGGGTCTACCTTATGTACGCTTTTATGATTATCTCCTTTCTGTAGCATGATATAAGTCCGTATTTATGCTTGCACAGGACCTTTTTATTTTAAAATATGTTTAACTTTGATTATTAACCCTCCACTAGAGAAATACTTCTTTTTTGTTTCTAGCCTTTTACTATTTTGTGTAAAGTTAATATGTATCTTATGTTCAAATCCTTTTTTAGAATTAAATGTTTATTGGGAAGCCATATGTTAACTTTATAAGCAACGGATATATCTTTTAATAATTAAATGCACTAATTTCTACCCCAACAAGGTAATGTATGAAGGTCATACTTGCTCCACATCCCAGCCCATGCTTGGAATCATCAGTCCATTCAATTTTTAGCACTGAAATGAACAAAAATGGCTCTGCAAGTTGCTATGTTAGTACTCAGTTTGGGAGAAACTCTACAGTACATATAATAAGCTCAGAAAAGAATTTCAAGAAGAGAGATATCCAAGAAAAGTCCTTAGAGAAATAAAATCATGGAGAAGTATGGGTCATCTTCCCTCCACACAGTAAGAACTCTTCAAGTGTTCTCATAAAATTGTTTCACTAGCATTTCTGCTTAGAAGATTGAAGAATGGGCCTGTGGATTATGCTTCTGTTGGAATGTGTTTGTGAATGTGACTGAACGTATTCAAAACTATAATTATTTCAAAATGTATTTAATAACTTCCATTACATTTCCCAGAAAAAATATGAAAATTTAACTCTAGATTGACAGTGATGTTTAAATAATATCATCTCAGACACAACAGGAATAACTCCAAGGTTACAGTATTTTCCTGGAATTTATGAAGTAGAATTTTAGAATTCTTGACAACATAACAAGCAGATGGAGCCTGCTATGACTTATTCTCAAGTCAACTGTCTGGTAATAAGTAGAAGCTGCCTGTATTTACTCCACTGTAGAAGCCTGGCATATGTTTAAGTGTTTGGAAACCTGCATCTATGTCAAAGTTACTAAAATGGATTAGTGATCTGAACTTAATGCTGATTACATTATCTGAAGCATCTCATGGTGTCATTTTATTAATTTTTCTAAGGGGAAACGTGTGATGAATTGCTAAACAGTCTTATTAATAAAAACCCAGAGCCAGATATTGGGGTAAAAAACTGAGAGATCGGGAAGGCAGAAAGAAGCCAGCCCTGTTCTTACCACTTGGAGATCCTCAGCCAGAGAGCTACTTCCTGTATACCTCCAGCTATGGCTTTCTATTCTGCATCTCACTTCCTCTCTCCACCCAGCTACATCACTTCCTGTCAGTCTGCACAGACCTCCAGACCTCTTTGGTTGGTTCTGGTATTAAAGGCAAGTGCCACCATGCCGGCCTCTGTTCCCAGTGTGGCCTTGAACTCACAGAGATCCGAATGGATCTCTGCCTCTCAAATGCTAGGATTAAAGGCATGTGTTACCACTGCCTGACCTCTATGTTTATTATAGTGGCTGGCTTTTTCCTCTGATCCTTAGATAAAATTTATTAGGGTGCACAATATATTGGGGGACACAATATATCACCACAGAAATGAGTACTTTTGTTCATTGGTCATCTTCAGTGATTCTAAATACAGAATTTACTATTGTTCAGGTATATGGTAATCAAGAATAATAAAGTCTCTATAAAATCCAATTTTCTGAAATTGGACAAAAACTCTTTCCAGACCCACAGGGCATTTTGGTGTGATAGTATGACTGACACCTTTGGTGTCAGCAAATTTAGTTTACAACTGAAGAGGACCTTGTATTTAAATAATCTCATTCTTAACACAATAAGGGAAATCATGAGATTTGTGGTGTAATGATGAAAGGAAAACTTTCACCTCAATCAAAAAAAATCTTCTTCCAAAATATATTAAATAATAAGAACCTAAAATGAGGACTCTATAAAGCTGGCATAGGATATGATTATAAATGAACCTGAAATTTCCCTAAAGTGCATTCTTTGTGTTGCTGTTCAGAATTACAAACGTATTAAAATAAAGTATGCTGAAAGGAAATTCCCTTCATCCATCTTGGCAGTTCAGGTTGAAGTAATAGCTCACAGGGGAATAATCTCAAAATGCCTGATTTTGTATGGATGAAAATTCAGGAAATATGTCAAGCTTGTCATTCAAAAGTCTCCTCATTAAAATAATTTCACTTAATGAAAATCTTGCAGACTTAAAATTCAGAGAATGAATAATATTGGTCCTAGAATCTGAATGATATACCCTGCACACTGCTGTGGGATAATGCTTTTGTACACTGGTTTAATAAAATGCTGATTGGCTAGTAGCCAAGAAGGAAGTATAGACAGGGTGAGCAGACGAGAAGAATTCTGGAAGAGGAAGGGCTGAGTCAGGAGTTGCCAGCCAGACACAGAGGAAGCAAGATGACAAGGCAGAACTGAGAAAAGGTACCAAGCTATGTGGCTAAACATATATAAGAATCATGGGTTAATCTAAGTGTAAGAGCTAGTCAGTAATAAGCCTGAGCTAATGACCAAGCAGTTATAATTAATATAAGCTTCTGAATGATTATTTTATAAGTGGGCCACAGGGTTGGCAGGACCAGAGAAAAACTTGTGACTACAGCACACACGGGGGGGGGGGGGGGGGGG
>CABHPR010094094.1:14799-40355 GCA_902168415.1 Peromyscus melanophrys
GAGGAGGAGGAGGAGGAGGAAGAGGAGGAGGAGGAGGAGGAGGAGGAGGAGGAGGAGGAGGAGGAAGAAGAAGAAGAAGAAGAAGAAGAAGAAGAAGAAGAAGAAGAAGAAGAAGAAGAAGAAGAAGGAGAAGAAGAAGAAGATGATGATGATGATGATATATTATACATAATTGTAAGGGGTGTGGGCATCAGAATATGTATAGAGAAGAGAAACACTAAAATGTTTACATGAAAACTGGATTGAATTTTGTTCCCTGCCAAGAACAATAAGAAAGTACCATGTTCCCTGCCAAGAACAATAAGAAAGTACCATTTTATTCAGCAAGATAGAGAATGCAAAGATCAAATGAAGATAATTATGTTGGAATTGAGTAAAATAAGAAGTGAGGGTGGATGATGCATTTAGGTATGCATGTACAAATTGCACTTGGAGTAGAGAAAATTATTTACATATTGCAAATAAGTGCATAGATATGTTGAATAAGTATTAAAATTGTGGAACATTTGTGTGGAAATGACATGTGTTTCAACTGAACTGATAACATGCTAAGGAAAGTAGAAAGCACAAATAAAGTGAATATAAAGAAAACTAATTGGAAAAGAAAAATAGCCATAGATATATCCTCTAACACATTAAATGGAGATCAAAATCATGTAGTCTTCCCCACAGAAACAAAATTTATAATACGCAAGCTAAGCTTATTATCCTTCTGTCTCTAGCATCTGCACACAGCAGGTGCCTCAAGATATTTATGAAACGATTCAATGTAAAATAAATCTCATCATAGGATTTCACTGTTCTTGAAGATGGGAAAATTGATTCCTCAATGAATAAGGTAATCAGAAATTCAAGTCCACTTGGAACTTCTCTAAAGAAACGTGCTAATGACTCCAGAGTTGGAAGAAAGCTGAGAAATGATGAGAATAACACTAAGTTGAGCAGATGTGGCCATTGCACCTTGTTGGAAAAATTTTAGCAACAACTTTAATTTGGGCATGACAGGTAGAAAATGCAAGCAGTGGAGATGATAATGGATCACAACATTGCTGTGCAGAAACCTGGGTATCAGTCCATTTCGAGACTGTAGATGATGTGAGTGCCCTTGGCCCTCTAGCTATAAATAAAAGAATGTGAAATTATAATTAAGCTTCGGATTTAAAGCACAGAAGAACTGTAGAGTCTAGGGTTGAGATTTAAAACAAACAAACAAAAGAACAAAAGCTGGTCTTGGTAGGAGAATAGACAGACAAATTTTAACCATCCAAGAAGAGAGGCTGAAAGATTATGAGAATTAGAGGACCAGAAAGTCTAATGAGATTGCTAGAAATAAGACAGAAACTACACCCATGATACCCAACCATACAGCTGCCTTAACAAGACAGAACAATGATAAAAACTAATAGACATGCTAATATGGAAGGGAAAATTTCAAGGGGCCCCACCCATAGACAAAGAGCTATAGGCACCTAACCAGTTTTCAGAGGGATAATTGGTCTTCTCCAAAGATGAGCCTCTAAATGGTTATATACTACCAAGTGCTCAGTCATGAAATCATGTATTTGCAAGAAACACAAAACAGACTCAGAAATCAGCACGTATGTATTATGCACATGTGTACATATATAGATATATGTATATATGTTAAAGTAATAAGAAAAGGGGCAGTAAAGTAATTAGAAAAGGAGTACGGGGAGCATGGAAGAGTTTGGAAGGGTAGGACATGGGAGGAGTCAGAGGGACAAAAGGGGAAGATGATGTAATTATGTTAACTGAAATTTTAAGTTCATTATGAAAAAATTGTTTCATTTTTATTTCTTGGAAGAGTCTAAGGGCCACGTTTTCTCCTGTCGTTGCTATGTTCCAGCGATATGATGAGTCTTACCGCCATTGTCCTTCGATGAGAATCAGTTCTTTATTACTTCTATCTTTGCTGTGCTGTTCAGATACCAAATTGTTATTATTAATCTACCTTCCATTTCTCTAATTTGTTTCTGTCTTCTGAAAGTTAAATTTATTTTTAAATGGTGCATAAAGATATATAAAATATATCTGTGAAGTATAGCATAATATGATGATTCATATATACACTATATAATGTTTAATTGGGGTTAAATATATTTACCTTCCTAAGGCATTTACCGTTTGATGAAAACATTCCAAATCCTCGCTTCCATGTTTTTGAAATGTGTAACATCTTTTTGTTTTCTATAATCTCCTCCTTTGTGTTTGAACACAAACCTTCCTCTTCATGGCCTTCTATCACTTCCTACTCATAGCAATACTTCCCCACTCCTTCAGCTCCCTACTCTTCCTAGTCGTTACCAACCAACATCTCTCTTTCAGTTTCTGTAAAATAAATGTTTTGTATTCTACATGTGAGTGTGATTATGAAATAATCGTCTCTTCTTACATGACATATTCTATTTCATATGATAATCTCTGGTCCCATATAGTTACCAAGATGTAGACAATAGTATTTTTAGAGCTGGAAGATATAGTGATGCCAACTTACCCCAGAATCAAGAACTTGACTCTATTAGTACCTTCGTCTTAGCATACCAGCCTTCAGAAATATGAGAAATTTCTATCTGTAAGCCATTATCTAGTATTTCTATAGCATCCTGAACTAAAACCGTTGTGAAAGATAACAATAATAATAATAGTAATAACAATAATATCAATTATCTACTGGATGATCATAGACAATAACTGTGATTAACATTTTGCCTTTAGCAACCATGTTTCTCTTCTCCATGAGAAAAAGCATAAGAGAAATATTATCTCTACACTCAGATATCATGTATGATATAAAACAGTACACACGCTGGAATTTAGGCATGGGCCTATGACCAACTTACAGGCCTATTAGAGTATATGCCAAGTTATGCTTCCACCTTATGACAGATGTCCTTAAGGAAAAAGTGTGCCACCCTCGTTCAGGTTTTCTCTCCTCTCCTGTTCAGATTGAAGACTGGAGGGAAATTCAGCATCCTGATGAGTCATTAGATAAATACAAGAAGCCCAAACATGGGCTTCTTCTGAGACCTGAATATAACTATAAAAAGATGAAACATCTTCTATCATGTAACTCTAATCACAGTCACATTTCTGCAAATATTCAAACTCATATCCTAACAAATGTAGGAAAGAAGATATCATGGTGACAGTGGTTAAGTTTCTTATAACTTTAGCCTAACCTACCTATATGATCTAGCTGATAAGTTGATACAATAGTTACTTGACTTATTTCAAAGAAAATAGCTAAGAAAACAACAGAACAGTTTTTCAATTGCTTTGCAGATTTTAAACGTTGATTTTTTTCTTGTTTTTCAAACCATAAAAATGGCATTCATAGAAGTTTGTGGTATTTGTTTTTGTGACAATTCGCATTAAACTTGGGTTCCTTCCACGTAAGATACCCAGATACCACCCCAGGACTCTTGACATAAGTTGATTCAACATTGTAATTGAAGTGAAATTTAAATAAACATCTTTCAAATGTATCATTGTATAAATTTGATGCTAAGGGAACTCAGATTTTTCAAGATGGCTAAATGTGAATGAACTGGTACAGAGGGCAATCTATTGCTATACTAGACAAGTAATGACTTTAAGTTGACTCCTATGTGTTTACACAACCATTTCACACATACTACTGTGGTCTGCTTTGAATATATACATGCCAGTAAAAACATAAATGAATAAATGAATTGATATTCACAAGGTAAAGGAATAATTGTGTCTGGTCATCCACTAAGTGAAACTCCATGTGAGGTCACACATGATCCTAATACTTGAGGTATCTGTTTTTGGTAAAGAATGCAACCACTTCAGATCTGATGCAAATATACTAATGTATTTTTTAAGCTCCTAAAATAAACTTCAAAAATCTATACTTTGGGGTTTTCATCTCTATAGCTCGGCTTTCGAATATTGAGTAGTTTAATGGCATAATATGACTTCAGTGAATTTGATTTTTCAATGTAAATATAAAGCATGGGACCTTATATGTACAAACTGAGTGAAAAATCAATTTAATTTCATCATTAGTTTTTAACTTTATTTATGTGTGTATGTTTATGTGTTTTGCACATATGTATGTTGGGAGGTGACCAGAAGAGGGTATTGGATGCCCCCTAGAATGGTGTTCCTAATGATTGTGAGCCATATGTTATTGGTGCCAGATTCCCAACCATCAAGTTCTTACATTCTGCAAAAACAAAAACCTGAGGTGATGATCCATCATTCCAGACTCCACTGCTCATTTTATTCATGATATATATTCTTAGCATATTTGGCATGTTTCACAATAGTAGTTTATCATGAAGTGCACATCTTTTATATATTGTGACTGTTATTCCAATAACACATTGTCTTTAAACAACAATTTGCTTATTTTTTGCTTTCACTTACCAGGATTTTGAAAATCAATAAAGCCATTCTATAACTAGCGTCATTCCCTTTTTCCTGTCACTATGTAAAGTTCAAGAGGTTTATTCATCTCCAAATTGACCTAGTCATGCATATTTCCCCTTCTTCATCTCAGAAGAACAGGCGTCCACACAAGAAGGCAGTCATCAGAATTTCTTGTATGATAACTGGCTTTGGAGAGGAATATACCAAAAGAGGTGACAGGAAGAGTAAAGGTATGCAGCATCACTGTTGCCATATGCTAATTAGCAAACTCAGTCTATGAGACACACCTCTCCCTCAAAGAAGGAGAGTGAATGGCTTATATGCAGTTGCGTTGTGTAAGTCAGATTTTAACTATGGCACACATATGAAGAAACTGCATATATTTATAAATCAGAGAACAGAGAATGAACTTCTAAGTGAACATTCCAAAATATGGCTCCAATAATACATTACTGTCAAAGATGTCTTTAAAATGTCAACAATGAGGAAGTTTATTAAACCTGAAGAGAAAGGAAAGTTTTAAAAGAGATTGTCAGTTTTCTTCATTCATTTTATTATTTCCTCATTTATTCATTCATGGTATGAATATGTCTTGATGTACTATCATGAGCCTCTAGGGCTTTTATTAACAAAGTAACTGTAACCACAAAGAGGCAAATATTTCCTTTTTTTCTTCATGGTGTTTACAATTTAATAGCACAGATTGCCCTCTCTTTAAAAATCATTTGACTAGAGTCCTGGTAATGAAGACAACAGTGTTTGTATAATTTGTAAATGATAAAAAAATTATATTCAACAGAGATTAATGTAACATAAAATAATTAAGTAAAGTGCATAGATGAATTCAGTTATTTAATCAAATAAGTATAATTTAGGGCTTTGTTGTATCCCTAGTTCATTCTAAATCTTTAGGCCAATGCGTAAACCATGTTCTAACAGAAACAGATGCTTCCCAGCACACAGGGCCACTCCATCTGCTCTTGTAGCTCCACATGGGAATGTCTTCTTATTGCTTACCAGCCCATCCCTGGTTCCAAGAAAACATGAGCCTCTTAAAACAAAGTTGAAAATCTAGTGGCTTGCAAGTCAGCTGGCAGTGTTTCTGCATTTTTAAGCAAGCTTGGATATCAGGGGGAGCTTAGTGTTCACTCTGAAACTGACCCCTCTGAGCCAAGTTCGGAGTAGTGTGAGTTATCAAACCTGACAGCCTTTTGGCAAGTCTTTGAAGACTCTCAGACCAGGCTCCTTTCCAAGCTCAGCTGGGAACAATTACGATAAATAATAGTTCTTGCAATGGCTAGTTCTTACTATGCCTTTTATACGTATTTAGTGTGCAATAATGGAATTTATGGCTTATCTATAGCACACTATCCATTCAGAAGAAAATAGGATCAGATTGAAAGGTGAGACCGCCTTGAGAGTTGCAAACCCGAACTTGGGAGGGAAGCAACAAAAACGTACTTTGAAAATCCTTACTCTTAAGATTTTCTGAAACATAATTAAACAAAGTATTATAAAATATAATATTTCCCCCAATTCATACTCCAACACCAAAAATAATATTTTGAAAGTCTTGTTCAATCACACCACATACACAATGCACATACATACACAGAATCAAGGAATTGTGGCCACCCTCAGCAACCAAAAGTGTCTGATAGTATGTGATATAGATTTCCAAAGCTAAGGCAAATATGGGTCATACACACACAATGCTGGTACACAACAAATTGAAGGCAATGAATGGAGGCAAACAGGAGAACAACAGTAGATGTAAAGCTTCCATATCAAGAATAAATGTTCATTCAGCATTGCTAAGCTCCTGGCTTCATGTCGACTCAGTTTTGCTTTTATTGGTTGTTTTACTTTATTTGTCCCAAGGGTAAAGAAATGCAGCTATCTCATAGTTGAAATACGAAACTTGGCCCATTAAAAAATAAGGCTTTGACCAGATTAGTTGCAACTTAAGGTCATTAAACTATCATAACACCTCGTCAGTGATTTTGTCAGTTGGACATTCTTATACTTTCAATGAGAAATATTTGTTGTTAATAATTTTGCCTGAGTTTTTAAATCAAGTAGTAAATGGTATTTATTCAAAGTTGTGTACATAGATATCTTTTATATATATGAATAATTGGTTTGTGTGTGTTTTTCCAGATACATTTTACCCATAATACAAATATTTTTGTTGATTTAAAATGATAATCAAAAAGGTTTAAAGTTTTAGGGAAGTCATTTACATTTCTATACATCCAAACAGCCCTTTGATGACATGTGAGTGATCTGGTTGTAATATCTATCAGTGCTTTCCAAAGTTATGTCTGCTCATCTGTCTAGATAAGGGTAGTGCCTTCTCTTATTGCTCCATGGGTATCCTAAAAATGCACATACTTTGTTGAAGAAGATGATGTCATCTGAGAGAGAAGTATCAGCCTTTGGTTAAGTGTCTACATGTAGCTGTGTACCCTTGTTATAGCCTCTAAATAAGCCCTTGAGGTCCAAGTACTCCACTGAATAGAATTGCTGCTTGTGCTATTCATGAAGTGCTCTAGAGCACCGATTCTGTAATATCCTTGCGCTAGCTAAGGGTAAGATGATTCTTACACATGCTGTCTTAGGGTTTTCTATTACTATGAAGAGACACCGTTACCCTGGCAACTCTTAAAAGAAGAACATGTAATTGATGGGGCTTGTTTACAGTTTCAGAGGTTCAATCCATTATCATCATGGCAGGGAGCATGACAGCAGGCAGGCAGGCATGGTGTTGGAGAAATAGCTGTGAGTTCTACGTCTTACAGGCAAGAAGTCGACTGAGACACTGGATGGTATTCTTAGCATAAGAAATCTCAAAGCCCGCCCCACAGTGACACACTTCCTCCAACAAGGTCATACCCATTCTTTAGACTTCATTCTCCTAAAAGACAAAATCAAAACCTTTCCCCAACCCTAACTTGCTCCATTGCCTTGGAACAAAATTAGCAGGACCTCATGAAAGGAGTACATGGATGGCAAAAGATGTTCACCTTGTGAAATCTGAGAAGCAGAGAGAGAAGTAGGTAAGGGCCAGGGACAAGATATACCATTCAAAGGTGCACCCTCAGTGACCTACTCCCTCCAGTTTCTACCACATCTTGATAATACTATCAAGTCATGAATCTTCAATGGATTACTTCGCTGATGAGGTTAGGAACCTCATAATCTAATCACTTCCTCAAATTCCAGCAATTAGAAGTCAATCTTCAACATGTATGCTCAACTTCCATCCTCAAAGTGGTCCATCTTTGTTTCTTACACAAAATCTGGCTTTTTTATACTCTAGGAATCATTCAACATATCCATATTTTGGGCAGAATGGAAAATCAAGCTTTTCAGTGCTTTTTAAGAGCCCATTGTGAATCCCCATGGGAGGCCTTACCCTCTCTGAGGACTGGATGGGGGTGGGGTGGGAGGAGCTGGGTGGGAATGAAAGGAGGGGAGGTAGGGAGGGGAAACTGTGGTTGGTATGAAAAATGAAAAAAAAAAAACTTGTAAATAAAAAAAATTTTAAAAAGAAAAAAAATCACACCTCCAAATAGTGCTACTCCCTATGAGATGATAGGGCCGATTACATTCAAACTACCACACATGCCTTCTGCTTATCCAGGTCTCAAGTTAAAGCAAGAGGAGTATGTGCTCTGTCTACCTCAACCTTTACATTTATGTAGCTATTAGAGCTGAAATTGGATTCTTAAGAGTGCTAGTAGCTTAAAACAAATTCAATATATGAAGTGATTAGGTACATGTAGAGTGCTTTTCATTATTTTTCAATACAAAAAATTTAAATACAGTGGCTTTTTAGTCCATAAATCTTTGAAGACAAAATATCACATTCTATGCTCAAATTACTTTGCAGATCATTTTTTTCCATTACTAATTGATAAGCAAAATTAGGATATCAGAAAAGGCAACATTTAGATTTCATTTTGTTGAACTTAACGAATATTCACAGACCTAAATATGTTGACACTGTTTGAAATATAGACAACACAAAAGATAAAAAGCTGGTGGTTTTCATAGAAGATTAAGGAACTTAATGAGGAGATTTCACTACATCTCATATACTCTTATGTCCTTAGGATTATTAGCAAGTATTCTCACTATGCATCAATCTCAATAGAAAATTAATAAGCAACCACACAAAATAGCCAATTTACAAATAAGCAGTCTTAACTAACAGTTGTCAGATCAAGGAAAGGGGAAAGTTGATCTTGGGCTATGTTTATAGCATCTTTGTTCTTTACATTTCCAATTTGGAAACAGGCCAAAATTTGATAAATAGCTGAATAAAGAAACAAATCATACTATACCCATATAGTGAAGTATTACCCAACTGTTAAAAACATTACATGTGCAACTATTAGATAGGTAAATTATGAAACACTATGACAAATAAAGCACAAAGTAGACAAATTGAATTGTTATATATGTATAAATTGCTACAGGAGAAAAACTAAACTTTTAAAAATTAAATCATATCAAGGCCATCAGAAAATATATTCAGATGTGGGGTAGGTGAAGATCTTTTCCCATTCTATAGGCTGTTGTTTTGTCTTACTTACCATTTCCTTTGTCTTACAGAAGCTTCTCAGTTTCAGGAGGTCCCATTTATTAATTGTTGCTCTCAGTGTCTGTGCTACTGGTGTTATATTAGGAAGTGATCTCCTGTGCCAATGCATTCAAGACTACTTCTGACTTTCTCTTCTGTCAGGTTCAGTGTAACTGGATTTATGTTGAGATCTTTGACACACTTGGACTTGAATTTTGTGCATGGAGATAGATATGGATCTATTTGCAATCTTCTACATGTTGACATCCAATTATGCCAGCCCCATTTGTTGAAGACATTATACAGTTTTGGCTTCTTTGTCAAAAATCAAGTGTTCATAGGTGTGTGGATTAATGTCAGGGACTTCAGTTTGATTCTATTGGTCCACATGTCTGTTTTTGTGCCAATACCAAGCTGTATTTATTGCTATATTTCTGTAGTAGAGCTTGAGGTCAAGGATGGTGATGACTACAGAAATTGCTTTATTGTACAGGATTGTTTTAGCTATTCTGGGTTTTTTATTTTTCCATATGAAATTGAGTATTGTTCTTTCCAGGTCTATGAAGAATTGAGTTGGGATTTTGATGGGATTGCATTGAATCTGTAGACTGCTTTTGGTAAGATTGCCATTTTACTATGTTAATCCTACCTATCCAAGAGCATGGGAGATCTTTCCATTTTCTGATATCTTCTTCAATTTCTTTCTTCAGAGATTTAAAGTTCTTGTCATACAGATCTTTCACTTGCTTAGTTAGAGTTACCCCAAGGTATTTTATATCATTTGTGGCTATTGTAAAGGATGACGTTTCTCTGATTTCTTTCTTGACCCATTTATAATTTGTATATAAAAGAGCTACTGATATTTTAGAGTTAATCTTGTATCCTGCCACATTACTCAAGGTGTTTATCAGCTGTAGGAGTTTCCTGGTAGAATTTTTGGGGTCACTTATGTTTACTATCATATCATCTGCAAATAGCAAAAGTTTGACTTCTTCCTTTCCAATTTGTATCCCCTTGATCTCATTTTGTTGTCTTATTGCTCTAGCTAGAACTTTGAGTACTATATTGAATAGATATGGGGAGAGTGTACAGCCTTGTCTTGTTCTTGATTTTAGTTGAATCACTTTGAGTTTCTCTCCATTTAATTTGATGTTGGCTGTCAGCCTGCCATAAATTGCCTTTATTATGTTTGGGTTTGTTCCTTGTATTCCTGATTTCTCTAAGACCTTTATCATGAAGGAGTGTTGGATTTTGTCAAAGGCTTTTTCAGCATCTAACGAGATGATCCAGGAGTCCAGTGGAAGAGAGATAAGAGGGATTCTATGAGCAAGGGGCATCAAGATCATGATTGGGAAAGCTACAGAAACAACTAAACCAAACTAGTGGGAACTCACGAAATTTAGACCTCCACAGGATTGGACTAGGCCCGCTGCATAAGCAAGACAGTTATGTAGCTTGATCTGCTTAAGGACCCTCCTGGCAATGGGATCAGGATCCATCCCTGGTGCATGAGCTGGTTTTTTTTTGGAGCCTACTACCTGTGGCAGGACACCTTGCACAGCCTTGATGGAGGGGGAGAGGCTTGGACCTATCTCTACTGAATGTACCAGGCTGTGCTGACTCCCCATGGGAGGCTTTACCTTCTTGTAGGAGGGAATGGGGTGTGGGGAGAAAGGCTAAAGAGGTGGGAGGAGGGAAGAGGGGGATCTGTGATTGGTATGTAGAATGAATAATAAAATGTCTTAATAAAAAAGGATTTAAACTCCTCTCATGATTTCTTCCCACCTTGTATTATTTCCATTTTTGTATTTTAATCTCATATTCTAATGTGAGAGTTTAAGAAAAGATGAGTGTAAGAAAAGCAATAAAGAACATTAAAACCATATGTACATTAAATATTGGTTAGTATCTTTGTGATTGTATTATATCATAGTGTTTATTTATAACAATCATACAAATTCATCAGGACCTTCTGGCAGTATCTTAGTTTTCTAAAACTATAAAAAGAGAAACTATAACACACAAATATAATGGATTTGTATAATTTATTATTCTAAATATTGATGTTTGAGATGGTTTCAGTGGGAAGTTTTTAAACATACAGCAACTTATTCTTGTATATTTTTCAATGAATAAGTCTTGAAGAGATGAAGACAGTTCCATATTATTTTATCTTTCCAGTATAAATATAAGTATTTTCAAACCATATATTGAAAAATCAGCGAAAGACAAGACAATGTATAAATATAGCATATGTGTAAGTTGTTGCTAGTAAACACAGAAATTTTGAGAGCTGAATCCTTAAAATTACAATGCTGTCTATTTTAAATAGGTCAGTCCTGGGATATGAATTAGTGTTAAAGCATATGCCTTCTTTGTTTCCGCTTTTCTCTATTTCCAGTGTGTTCCTTTTCTTTGAGTAGTTAATATAGCACTTGGAAACTATTTTCCAAGTGTCAAAATCAAACATTTTGCCCTGCTTTGATGTTAGCACATGCTCACATGTTCTGCAACATTAGTTCTATGACTAACTCTTGAGTGGAGTTATCATGAGGTTTTGACTACAATATAAAAATATCAACTTGTAACAACTCCACGTCAGAAGGCCGACTTTCATGTCAGAGACTGGCGTTCTTTGAGCTCTCTGTGTGCTTCTGAACTAATAGTAGAAACCAAAGAATGTATGAAGAGTAATAGCCCCCTTCCCTCTGTTATGCCCCGTAATATCACTATGTAAGATATAAAGGAAGAGATTTAATGAAGAGGTTACAGTTGTACTTGTGTGTGTGTGTGTGTGTGTATGTGTGTGTGTGTGTGTGTGTGTGTGTGTGTGTGTGTGTGTGTGTGGATGTGGATGTGTGTGCCTCTGTGTGTTTGTCTAAGCATGTGTGTGTGTGTGTGTGTGTGTGTGTGTGTGTGTGTGTGTGTGTATCTGTGTGGGTACATGCACACACATACTTGTACATGCATCCACAGGCAGTAGATGGATGCCAGATATCTTTCTGTTCCTCTTTCTAGACAAGTTCTCTTACATTAGCTGGCCAGCAAGACCCAGGGATCCTCCTATTCCTATCCCCTAACCAGCCGAGTCAGCTTTACATATGGGTTATGGGAATCAAACTCAAGTTCTTATGCTTGCCTGCTAAACACTTTACCCCTGAGCCCTCTCCTCAACCCCAATGGTAGAATGTCTTGATTTCATTATTTTATATTGAAAAAGTAAGGATCCATATTTTTCCATTCAGATTTAAAAATGTAAATGTAAGCAGGGAGTAAAAATCACACAATTGCCGGGCGGTGGTGGTGCACGCCTTTAATCCCAGCACTTGGGAGGCAGAGCCAGGTGGATC
Source organism: Peromyscus melanophrys (assembly GCA_902168415.1). Classification (NCBI taxonomy): domain Eukaryota; kingdom Metazoa; phylum Chordata; class Mammalia; order Rodentia; family Cricetidae; genus Peromyscus; species Peromyscus melanophrys. Next base: position 27,157 of record CABHPR010094094.1, read on the forward strand.
TCTTTGAGTTCTAGGCCAGCCTGGGCTACCAAGTGAGTTCCAGGAAAGGCGCAAAGCTACACAGAGAAACCCTGTCTCGAAAAAACCAAAAAAAAAAAAAAAAAGAAAGAAAAGAAAAAAATCACACAATTATCACAGTAGTAACATCATTTGTTTATATCTGGCTGGAAATTCATAGTAAGTACTAAGAATCCATTTCACAAATGCTGACATTACCAACTGTGGAAGCCTAGATGTTGTTAAGAATTTGAAGGCACATAATTAGGATTGTTTTATTTATAACAGTTAAACAGTGAAAAATCCCATTGCACATGGAAAGGGCAGAAACCTACCAGGATTTGCTTCATTTTGGAGAGAGGTGAAACAACAGAAAAGTGATCAGAGATCTATTTTTTTTCATTGATAATGTCTTACAGTGTTAATAAGTGTCAACTTAATACATTTGATGTTTAAAGATCATGAAATATCACTTTCAAAATATATCTACTCCCTATGTGGGCTTGTTATTCTCCAAATTTATATAACAAATACATTGCATCTTACTGTAAAATAATGATAGATCAATGTTACAAAATCAAATGTAACCCATCCTAAAAACACCTAAATAAAATATATAAACAATATCTATCATGGTTTTTATAAGTGAAACCAAATCCCTAGTAACAATTTTCAGAGGAAAGAACAAGCATACCTTAATAATTAATTAGTAATATAATCACCCATTACTGATTGTTGTTAAAGAGAAGGAAACTTTGAGTTATATAGAACTACATTAAAATCATTCAAATAAGATTCATTTGGAACCGATCAATAAAAAGCATTGATGGTAATTATGCTGGTATACAATTATGTATCAGAAGTCTTCCAAATATCACTTAATAACTTTAAAAAGTCTTGTTAGTAGACATTATTTGCATTTTGTTCTGTGTACCATATAATATTCAAAATTTTTCCTCTTCTGATTTAAATCCTATCCATCCTTTACACTAGCAAGGGAAGCAAGTAGGCAACTGGTCATTTTTATTTATCTCTCTCTCCCTCTCCTCAAATCCAATCCCTAGTCTCACTCTGTAGCAAACCACCTGCCCTACCCCTATTTACTTAAGATCACACAGATCTTCTCATTCAACCCTACTCATCTCATTATCCCAGCCCCCAATCCAGCATCAGCCATGATCAAGTAGACTTCCTCCCACTGATGCAGGGGTAGTTCACATACATAAATGAGTACATATAATCCAGCATATGAACAAACTACAAGAAAAACATATGATAATTTCATTAGACACATAGAAGACCTTTGAAAATATCCAACATCTCTTCATGATAAAAGTCCTGGAGATTAGGGATTCACAGGACATACCACAACAGAATAAAGACAGTTTATATCAAGCCCATAGCCAGCATCAATGTAAATGGAGAGAAACTCAAAGCAATTCCACTAAAATTAGGAACAAGACAAGGTTGTCCATTCTTCTCTCCGTACCTATTCAATATAGTACTGGATGTCTTATAGAACAATAAGACAACTGAAGGAGGTCAAGGTGATACAAGGTGGAATGGAAGAAGCAAAAGTACCTTTATTTGCAGATGGTATGATAGTAGACATAAGTGACCCTTAAAATTCCACTGGGAAACTCCTACAGCTGATACACATTTTCATCAAAGTAGATGAATACAAAATTATTTCACAAAGACAGTAGCATTCCTCTGTAGATATGACAGACTGAGAAGAAACAAGGTTAAACACCTTTCAAAATAGCCTTAAATAGTAAATATCTTGGAGGTAATTCTAACCAATCAAGTGAAAGGATTGTGTGATAAAAACATTAAGACACTGAATAAAGAATTTGGAAAAGATATTATAAGATGGAAATATCTCCCATGCTCATGGATCCATAGGTTTAACATAGTAAAAATGAGAACCCTACCAAAAGCTATTCACAGATTCAATGCAGTCCACATCAAACTTCCAACACGATTCTTCGTAAATCTCAAAAAGACAGCTCTAAACTTCATATGAAAGCTCAAAATAGCCAGAAGAACCAAAATAATCCTGAATATGTTGGAGATATACCCTTCAAATTGTACTATAGAGCTACAGGAATAAAAACATGAGGGTATTAAATGGCATCCCATATTGAAGAACCAAACATAAATCTACACACTTATGGACATCCAATTTTTGATTTAAAAAAAATACAGAAATATACACTGGAGAAAAAGATACCATCGTCAGCAAATCATTCTGATCAAACTGCATGGCTGTATGTAGAAGAATCCAAATAGATCCATACTTATTATACTTCAAATCTCAGCTCTAAATGGATCAAAGACCTCAACATAAAACCAAATACACTGAACTTGATAGAAGACAAATGGGGAATAGCCTTGATTGCATTGGCACAAGAAGCAACTTTCTGAATAGAACACCATTAGTACAGGCACTAAGATCAATAATTAATAAATGAGACCTCATGAAACTGAAAAGCTTCTGTACAGGAAAGGACACCATTTTCACACAAAACAGCACCCTACAGGATGGGAGCAGATTTTTACCAACAGCGGGCTGATATTCAAAATATATAAAGAACTAAAAAATTCTGTATATCAAGAAAACAGCTCAATTAAAACATGGAGTACAGATCTAAACAGAATTCTCAAAAGAGAAAATTGAAATGGCTAATAAACACTTAAAGAAATGTTCTATATCCTTAGTCATCAAAGAAATTCAAAAACAAAATTAGGACTTCATCTTACACCTGTAAGAATGGCTAAGATCAACAAAACAAGTGACAGCTCATGCTGGTAAGTATGTGAATTAAGGGGAATGTTCATCTATTGTTGGAAATGCAAACTTGTACAACCACCATGGAAATAAATGTAGAGTTTCCTAAGGAAGAGGAGAATTGATCTACCTCAAGATCCAGCTATATCAGCACACACACACACACACATACACACACACACACACACACACACACACACACACACACACACACACACACACACACACATATATATAATAATGAGGTAGACAAACACCCAGCTAGACATCTCTTTTCACCAAATGAAGCTTCCAATACCAGGAATGGGTTATATTTAATTGAGTTGTTGTCCAAAGGTATCCAACTGGAACCCCCAAACAACCCAGGCTGTTGCCAAGACTATAGGTTGCTTTACATAAACAGACAGCAAACCATATTGCTGAAGATAAAATCTACACTACTCATTGAATGTGAAGAAGTTGAGCTGGTATCTACATAGTGCCCTCAGTCCTGTGTGCTAGCATCTAGCATCTTTTGTACAGGAAGTTAGTCTGTATGCGCACAAAAGAGAAACATAAGCAAGCACCAGCCGAGCTACAAAATTTTTGATCTACAATGGTGTCTTGCCTGCAGGCTGTGATAGTGCAATGTTGGCACAAAACTTGTGGGAGTAACCAACCAATATCTGATATGACTTAAGCCCCACTTCAAAAGATAAAACCTTACCCAACACAGTTGAGTGACCAAGAGCCTCAGGAAAGAGCACACCAACTAGCCGTTCAGTACTAAATGATCAGCCCTGAAAACATACACACAAAGAACCTTATGCATATTGAGCAGGCTGCATTTATGTACTTGCTTGACTCTCCTCTTTTCCATTCCTTACCCTCTTTCCTTCCTCCTCTTCATCTAATCCTCCCATCTCAGTCTCCATATCCCTCAAAACTGTGTATGTTATTTTCCCTGTTTAGATAGAATAAATACAATATAATTCAGTTCTTGGCCAACAGGGCCCCATGGAAACCTCCAAATCCTCATGCTATTGCCAAGACTATTTGGTGCTTACCACAAGTTGATGGCAAGACCCTATTGCTGAAGACAACATGGAGAAGTTGAGCTAGTGCATAACTAGAGCCTTCACCACAGCAGTCTAGTGTTCATGGTACTGGAAGGTACCCTGCATGCTACCAAAGGATAAAGGTAAATGCCAACCCAGCTATATAGTACTATTTGCTCTACCCATGACCTTGGGCTATAGGGCCTGAGAGAGGCAGTGCTTCTTGCCATTGTATATGACCTCTTAAAAGGAAAGGGAGAAGGGTCATGAGTCCCTTCTCCCTGCTGACTGGTTCCTGGTGTGATCAAACAGCCAAGTGGATTCGCTCCTGGTCAGATCAGAGGATGAATTCAGCTGTCTACTCCATTCTGTATTCATGAGTATATTTCCTCAATTTACCCTAATAAATTTCCCTAATACTCCTTAAGCAGACTCCCATAGATTTATTGCATTACAGCTACAAACTCTTTGACATACATTGGTGACCTGCCTCCAAGATTTGTTGCTGCAATAGTGGCACCAAAGTTCTGTAAGTAACCAATCACTATCCAATTGGAATTAAAGCAAACTCCATGAGATGGAACTCATGATCAACACTGCTTGGATGACCAAGAATCAGAGAATAAAGAGAATAAATAGGCCATGAGACCATAGGAAAACCAAATATTGTTTGGGTTTTTGTTGTTGGTGGTGGTGGTTGTTTTTTTTTTTTTTTTTAGGGGAGATTGTTTTGTTGTTGTTGTTGTTTTTACTAATGGAGTGTAGCAATAAAATGACTCCTAACAACACGTTGCTATATCCAAAGATCAGTGTTTCACTCAGTCATCATAAGAGAAGCTACTTCCTGCAGTATATAGCAACTAATATAGAGGTCCACAACAAGATAAGGTGCAAAGAGTGAGAGATCTTGAAACATTCAGTCCTAAATGGGATTTCTTCATCAAATCTCTTGCCTCAGGATTCGGGGAACTATAGTGAGGAAGAGTCAGAATGATTGTATGAGACAGAGTACATGGATGCTATTGAGTAATCACTGTCTTCCAGACACAACAAGACTGATGCACATATGGATTCATACAGACTATGGCAGCATGCACAGCATCTGCACTTGTCTAAGCCAGATATTGGGATTAGGAAAAAGATACAGGTTCTCATCTCTAACCAAGAAGCTATCTCCATTTGACAACTGCTCACAAAGGAAAAACCAATATTCTCTTAGAACATCCTACTGGGTATGGAAACCACACTTAAGGGCAGGCTCCATATCAAGTAGTAGGGGACCCATACAAAATGAATTCAATGGTATTCTTGGAGAATTTTTGGCTCATATGCTTCGTTTGGGCTTTTTTTTTTAACCTTATTGGACTTTTTATTGTATCTTATGGTTTCTGATTTGTGTGTTGTGTGAGTTTTGCTTTGCTCTGTGTATGTGTGTGTGTGTGTGTGTGTGTGTGTGTGTGTGTGTGTGTGTGCTTCTCATGTCTTTTCTTCTATATTTTTCTTGATTTATTTTTTATTCTGTGTTTTTGTTTGCTTCTTTGTTTGGTTTTGTCTGCTTGTTTCCTGAACAGAGAAAAAAATAACATGAAATTGGATGGGTGGGGAGTTGGGTAGGTTCTGGGAGAAAATAAAAGTGTTCATGGAGGCAATGAACAAAACACAACGGCTACTGAGAGACACTGGACTATGGGGAAAAAACTGCTGAATTAAACCAGCATAAAAATTTTAAGTCTGTCTTAACTTCAGAACAGAAGTAGGGATATGCGTTACACTGGAGAAGATGTTTTGTCTTTGTTTTCACATGAAAGAAAAGGCTATGGATTCCTTCAAAACTAATAAAGATCAGATTTGATCACAGGAGACTTCCTGAAAATCTTGACTTCAGACATGAAGAAAGAAACCAAGAAAAACTACAAGACAGGTGACTTATTTGCTGATCCCTCTACATGGAAACAACTATGGTACTAGATGAGACATAATAAATCTCGGTGACTACAGAGTTCTCATGACTTATTATATGACATCTTTTCATATGGCATGTATGGAGATTTCTATTACAGTTTGGTTATACAGTCCAAACAAACTTATAAGGTTAACAGAAGCCTTTTACCTACTCAAATATACAACAGAAAATCATCTTAGCTGATTTGTGTACATCACATATTCCATATTCGTGTTAATGTAAATACATATGTTACCTTTAAAAGTTTGCATGTTTCCAGAGAAAAAGGACCAGACACCAATGAAGAGAAGTAGCCCAAGTAATCTAGCCTCTCAGAATGCCTCTGCGGCTGTTCCTCAAAATCCTTAATCCAGAATAACTTCAAAGCTGCTGGCTAAGATGGTTCAGCCTTACAGACTACTCCAACCAAAACTTCACATGAGCTCTACACTTTCCAATCACATAGAGCCTGGGCAACAAATGAAAAAGCTGGCTCTCCCAGGACTTGACCATAATCCCAATTTTCTCAGGGTCCCCTAAAGATGCCATCACCCCCAGACAACAGGAAACCATTTTGAGAACATGATGCCCACATTCCCAAGAGGTGGGATGGGTGTGCTTTGGTTGTTCAGAGGGTTATCTATGTTTGTTATCATGTAGGGGGGGTTAGTTGCAAGTTGTTATTGGTCATGGTCATGGAGAAAACCAAGCAAAGGAGGTCAGATTCAGGTATCCCTTTCTGAAAAGAAAAAAGCAAGGGTATAGGATTGGTATGATAAAAGGGTAGATTATGGAATCTACTTTTAAAAATCAACTACTAGTCTCAAATATTTTACATTGGTACAGATTTTTGTATAGTGATACAAATTTAAGGTTATTTTTGTTACAACATACTGTAAGGTATTATACCAATACAGCTCATTTAAAAATCTAACGTTCTAATCCTTAAGAGCTACTATTACAAATTGCTTAGGATAATTAAGAAATGCAGGTTAGTAGCTAGTCATTTATAACATTCAAAATTGTGGTCATATTAGGTATGTTTTTAAGGTTAAACAGAGATATATTTTAGATAAACAAGTGGTCTTCAAACAGTTCAGAGATCTACAGAATATGGTATTTAAGATGTGTTAATAACTTAAGGCTTCCCATGACAGTGAGTCACGTCCACACCTGGCAGCACCAATCTATTTAAAAAATGGCAGGCATCAAAGAACCTCCATATGGAGTTTGCTTCAATTATGCCAAGGCTAGCCACTGGGCAAGAAACTTTCCTTGCCACTACTGCTGACAGTATGCTGTTCAAATTGGATAATCAGGACACAAAGGAGGTTGACTACAGAATTTTGTCAAGGCAAGGCAGACCAGTCCTTCAAAATTTCTGCTTCACAGAAAAGTCTTCCAGATATTCTGTGTCTGTAGGCTAAAGATAGATTCTCCAGTGTTGCATAGGAAACTTGAGTGACTGTCCAGGCAGCCAACTGTCTCTGCCATTTTTATACTTTTGGAAGTTGCTTGCTTTGCATTTCCTTTTTACTCATGTAATATTTTATCCATCTCAGGCCTCTTATGGTGTTGAAGACTAGATAGTTATAGTTTTACCATTTTCTTTGATACTAAATTCAAAAAGCAAACTCACAAAAGAGATATAAAGTTTATAAAGGTTGAGTAACATAAAAGCTTAAGTTGTTTATCTAAGAAAATGTTTTATATCTAAAATGATATTTTTAGGTTGACAATTAAGTTATGATAAGTAATTTAGGTGCAAAACTTTGGACTCACCAAGATAGGATAGATAATAGAATACTTTATCTGAATTTGCCAAATATAAATGGACTGGACATAACTGGACATGGTGAATATAATTGTTACCTGATAGCTTTTCTTATTATATATAGTTTTACTGTGTGAAGAGTTAAAACCTTTCATTTTTATTTAGACAAAAAGTGGGAAATGTTGCAGGATATTTGATCACACTGTGTGAAGATGTGGCACTATTTTACATCACCTGCCTAAGGTACCTTCTAATTGGTTTAATAAAGAGCTGAACAGCCGATAGCTAGGCAAGAGAGGATAGACAGGACTTCTGGGCAGAAATAGGATCTCTGGGAAGAATCTGAGGCAGGAGATTCACCAGTGAGACATGGAGGAACTTGAATGTTCTGTACTGAGGAGAGGTAACAAGCCGTATGGCAGAATATAGATTAATATAAATGGGTTAATTCAAGTTCAGAGCTAGTTGGGAATAAGCCTAAGCTAAAGCCAAGCTTTCATAATTAATAAAAAGTCTCTGTGTCATTATTCAGGAAATGGTGGTCCAAAGAAGGACCTGATACAGATAAGGGAGGGGAAAATGTGATCAGAATATACTGTTTGAAAAAAAAATATGTTTTCAATCTGAAAAAAAGGAGGTTTTTTTTTTTTTCATTAAAAATGTTGTACATAGAAAAATGTCAGTTTGGTTCAATGAATAGTGTAATATTATAAGTTATATTAAGACTGCAGAGGCTGGAGGAGCCTCCTATCATTCTTCCGATAGAAGAATAATAAAATGAAAAACTAGAAGCTTGCCAAAACTAGGTATATGACTGTGGCAAAATTTTTTGCCCTAACTTGCATTCATTTACTCAGTCATTAAAGGAAATATTTCAGCATACAAGCTCTCTAAATTTGATCCTAAACATATAATTTTACTACATGAGCTTTAATCAAAATAAAATTCATATATCAAAACAGTGAATGCCAAAGAAAATTATTTGAAATGTTCCCTAATTAACATGGGCTAAGAAGGAGCATAAAACAGTGTTACGCATCTTGAGGGATCTTCAGACAAGAGCCACAATTTAGGACACTGGCTGTTTAGATTACACACTTCACCTTTGACAATTCACTAAATCTGGTCCTACCAAAGTTAGCATGTCCAGTAACAAAAAAAAAAAAATATTACTCAATTGTACTACCCAATCCCCACATGAGTTTTATTTCTAAATTAGCATTTTAAAGTGATTTACTCACCCCCATTGATTTCTCTTTCAAATATTTCTTCCTTTTGTATTATAAGGAACAATCAGCCAGTGGAAATTTTTGCAAAACTCTTGGCTTTGGGCGCTAACCTAATAGCAGATGTCCATTTCCTCACTGCAGAGGAAACAAATGTTTCTCTTTGGATAGGTTTTCTTATTAAATAAACTTTAGTCATTGAAATCTATGTTTAGATTGGGCTGTGGGGACACCATCAAGTTAAATAGATGTTTGCTGAAATATTCATTTTATTTTGCTGATTCAGAAACACATTAATTATTGTGTGAATTCAATAATAATCACCATGATTATCTTTAAAAAGATTATTTTCTCAAAGGTGGTAATTCCAAGGTTTGACTTTTTTTGGCTCCTAGAGCAGAAGTCAATCTTTTAAAAGTTAGTTAAGCTATCTGCATTTTTATCCTTTTTTTTCTGAATGGATTTGGATCTTTTTAACTTTTGGGTGGCAACCATGATCACATTTCACTTAAATCTATCCAAAGAGTATCCCAGGGCCAGCACAATGCATAATTATTACTTAATGGGAAATAAAAACAAGGAACTTACTTGTGAACATTCATACATATATTTTGGGCAACCGGCTCTTCCCTGGCTTCAGTTTCCTGTGCATAAAATGATGAGTTAGCATAAAATCATTTCCAAAGCCTCTCCAGCTTTAAATTTCTAGAACACTATGGCCCCATTTTTGAAGGCTCACTCAACTTTTAATTTAGCACAGATGTACTCTGGTCCAGTATCAACACCAATAAACATTAGCATTGAGAAACATCTAATAGGAAACTGCATGCTCTTCATGTTTATAGTAGAGATTGTTGTAAATAGAGGCACAATTTAATTTTCATTTGATAGAACTGGATTCCTCCAAACCATTCCTTTTATCACCAATTACATGCAAGGTTGGAGTTCCTAAGTCCAGTTTATCATGTCTGTTCTTTTCTGTTCTTGTTTTCATCTCATAATCCATTGTATATGGAAAAGTGAAAGGGATTGAGTTCAGGAAACACTGGTTTAATGAGCCTCATAGCCTCCATTCTCAGAAATCCTGCAAAAGGCTGGGAAGCACATGATAAGAAGAGGTCAATGTTGTTACAAGATCAAAATAAAATGGCCTGTGACTAATCCTGCTCCTTTGCTCTCAATGTGTTTTTCCCACTTTATTTTTATTGATAAATCCCGTCAGGGGAACATATTTTTAGCCACAGAGTAATAAAGTGAATTAAACCAAACTTTCCAATTCCTCTGACAAAGGATTAAACATGCCAACCTCTTGTCCTGAGACTCAGCTACGGGCAATAAGAATTTAGGACAAGTCTGCTGGAGAACTCCATGGCTGATGTAGAATCCTTAACAGCCAGAACCACAATAACTGGCAATACTTCTGCCCTTTGCTTGTTTTAATACTTAGATCTGGACCATCATCCCACTATCATAAAGACCAAGAACAATATAGACAAAAGGAAGTTTTGATTTATTGAATGGTCGCATCAAAATCTTAAAATATTAACAGTGATTAGCCTCTGGATGGCTGGTTATCTGAGAGCAAATCAATGTCCCTTTGCCGTAGATGAACTTCAACGCTGCCTGGGTCTTCCCTTCAGAACTGAAGTATATATTCACACAAATTATCCAAACAGAATTGAGTTGCAATGCTTATCTGTTGATCCTTGTCTTCAAATTATTACTTCAGGAGGAAAGCTTCCTCACTGAACAGCACACCCCTTCAAGGTTGACATAAATAGATGAAAGACAGGGAATCTCTCATCAAAACTCTAACTCTAAAAGTCTTCCCAAACTGCAGGGCTTCTCATCAATTTGACTAAGTTTGGTAATATATTTTGGACTCCAGTAAAGCTTATCTGAGGATCAGAGGACACAGCCAGCCACTAGATTAGACACAGAGGCCAGGTAGTGGTGGCACACATCCTTAATCCTATCACACGGGAGACAGAGATCTAGATGGATCTGGCACTGGTAGTACACACTTTTAATGCCAGTACTGGGAAGTACACGTGTCTTTAATCCCAGGAAGTGACGGCAGAGCGGAGAAAAATATGTAAGGCAAAAGGAAACAGAATCTAAAGCGATTCAGCTGAGATCCTTTTGGGTGAGGACTCAGAGGCTTTCAATCTGAGGAAACAGGATCAGCTGAGGAGTTGGTGAGGTGAGGTTGACTGTGGCTTGCTCTGCTTCTCTGATCTTTCAGCTTTCACTCTGATATCTGTCTCTAGGTTTTTATTAAAAGACCATCTTAGATTTGAACAACAACTAAGTCCTTGCTATAAAAATGAGCTCAGCTCAACTCTCCGTGTAACCAGAATTTATCGCCTGGTTGGTTTGCCTGAAGGTGGTGATTCTGAGAATACTCTGAAATCTTTAGACATTTGACTGTCTCAGATCAGCTCCAAACAGAAATGATAATATTGTTTAAGCTAGTGTTAAACTTCCAGGTTCAGCAGACCCCCTTTATTTTCAGTTTTAGGTGTAACAGAAAAACTAGAAGAAATTTCTCTTTCACAGTTTCTTTAAGATTTATTTCTTCTGAAAGTTTTTCCAACTTGGGCACACCATTTCTCTCTCCTTGTTAAAAGCAAGCAAGCAAATAAACAAACAAACAAGAAAAACCATTTTATTTTTCCTTAAATTTAATACATCATGCCTGCCTGACCTTTAGCATATCTGGACTTTCAGTATCACTATTCTTGATTATAGATTATTATTATTAAATATAGTAAAGACTACTTGAATACAGCATTTCAGTAACACTGTGGTGGCCCTGAAGCCAAGAAAGCTATGAAATGATGGACAGGCAGTTAACATATACAGTGTGGAAACACTAGACTGTGAAACGATTCATGTTTACAATATAAGGGATCAAAGTATCACAGAATTTCCCTGGATTACTAAAAAAGATGCACATATTGCAATTTATAGATTATTTTCTGCCATTTTCCATTCACCATTTTGAGACCAAAGCTGGAAGATGGTAATTGAAATCTCACAAACACTAAAATTATTCCTCATTTATTCATGAGAATCTAAGCTGGTTGTGACATACCCTTATGATAGCTGTACCAGTGCAAATAGCTATAAAAGAATGAATTTTGAGATAGAACTGGAAATTGTAGTTCTTTAATGGGGATTAGATTCAAATCAAGACCTAGTCACTTATTCAGACTTGTGAGTTTAACCAAAATACTTAAGCTTCAATAACTGCCATTATCTTCAAAAGTGTTAGTTGAATGACTAATATCTTTAATTTTATTCTATTATTTATTTATTTTCACAACTTCATTATTTATTTAAATCTTTATTTTATTATGTTCAATTATTTTTACTTATTCTATTCTTTATTGAAGAGTATAATAAGCACACATGTTACATAGCAGTACATATATTCATTTAATAGTTAGTTTTCATGGATTTAATACAGGAACATGTGAATAACATCTAATATGTACAATTCTTTTCATAAGTAGTAGCTATACAACTTTAGATTTGTTTAACTGAAATTACACAAGCCTAAAGTATTAATTCAAGCCACAAGCACCTAAAAGCCTATTTGGTACAAATAACAATCTATATGCATTGTCTTTTTTCTTTCTGTTTTATTATAATATATATGTTATTATATGTGTGTGTATGTATGTGTGTGTGAGTGCATGCATGCACATGTGTGTGTATGTCTGTGCGTGTGTGTGTGTGTGTGTGTGTGTGTGTGTGTGTGTGTGTGTATGTGGTCTAAGGTCTTCAGTGGGATTTATGAAAGAGTCAGAATAGAAAGACTAGCTAGGTGATCTAGAAATGGTGAGACTGTGGGCATTCAGAGCTGCCCTTCATCCTCAGATGAGACACGGACCCCAGTTCAATTGTGACACATGGGCAGTGTCCTTGGACAGATAATATTGCAAACATACTGCTTCCACTAAAGAGGATCAGAAATGAATCCTTTATGGAGATACCTTCCTCCAAATTTTGTCAGGCATTTAATTCCTTTTTGTGTGGTTACTTTTATTTTTAGCACTAACTGTAAGGTCAAATAACACATGCTGGGTTCAACATCTACAGATTTGTGGCATTTAGAAAGGGTTCAGTCACTATTTACTTGCCTTGTAGCAGCTTGGCAATTAGTTTCTGCTCAAAATCTTGCTTCACTACTAATGCTAAAGAAATCACTCTTTCAGCTGGGCGGTGGTGGCATGTGCCTTTAATCCCAGCATTTGGGAGGCAGAGGCAGGCAGATCTCTGTGAATTCAAGTCCAGCCTGGAGATCCAGGACAGCTAGGGCTGTTACACAGAGAAACCCTGTTTTTAAAAAAAGCAAGAAGAAAGAAAGAAAGAAAGAGAGAAAGAAAGAAAGAAAGAAAGAAAGAAAGAAAGAAAGAAAGAAAGA
>CABHPR010094096.1:0-11277 GCA_902168415.1 Peromyscus melanophrys
GGAGCAGACTACCTGTAACTTAAGTGGGCACCAGCTGCCAGCTGGGGGACAGAGGGGTGCCTCTTGCTTATCCATAACTCTGATGAACTCAAAGTATACCTCGTCCTGAAAATGGACCATAGCAATTTGTTTCGTACAGTGACCTTCTATATGGCCTCACTCCCTTCCCAGACATTTTCTAGCAATCTCAAAAACAAAATGGTAAGAACATCATAACACCTTTGCAATCCTTGCTATCTAGTGTTTTACCTGATAACTATAATCCTATTCAATCCATAAGAACAACCCTATGATCTATTCAAGTTCCTTAGTGATCCTTTGAGGGGTAGCTTCAGAAGCCACCAAAACCAGTACATATGGCTACTGTAAAAACAAAAGAAAAACAAAAACAAAAAACCCCCTCAATCACAATTTTGTCTTTGAGAAACCCACATTCATAATCTCAGGTGTATCTTCCTTCCTTCCTGAGCGCCTCTGTTTCTATTAATCCCGTTCTAAAATCTGCTAAAAACTTAGAAGCGACCTCATACTTGCTTATCCAGAAATCCTTTTCTGTGTGTCAGAGTCAAGGGTCTGGCTTTAGCATCTAAAGGACAATAGGACTCCTCTGACCACTACTCCCAACAGCCTGGAGATGTATCTAAATCCCCACTGCTGCTGGTGCCAATCCAGATGCAGGCTGGCCTGAGCCTGCTACAATGCCCCAGGACCCAGCTTCAGGGAAAGCTGTGCCTCCTCTCAGCTCTGCCATGCACAGAAAGAAATGAATATCCCATAGGGTAACATGGGTGTTTGTTTGTTTGTTTGTTTGTGTTTTTGTTTTTCAAGACAGGGTCTCTCTGTGTAACAGCCCTAGCTGTCCTGGAACTTGCTCTGTAGACCAGGCTGGCCTCGAGCTCACAGAGATCCACCTGCCTCTGCCTCCCGAGTGCGGGGATCAAAGGTGTGTGCCACCACCACCCGTCTAGGGTGATGTGTTTTTTATCCACCAAGTGTGAAGACCTATTGGTATCGATATCAGCTGATATGGGGATGCATAGAGCATCTCCAGAGGAGTTCCAGGGTCTTGTGTCTAGGAGCAAAGGTTTGATCGAAGACACAGCTACTGCAGAACAAAGAGTTTCTTAAGGGAAGGTACACTTCTGAGGGAGGGAGTGGCTGGAGCAGAGAGATCAGTGGCTCAAATAATCCCACCGTACAAAATTCCACCGTACAGGGAGTGGGGGCTCTTAAGTCATATAGCACAGGCTTTGGGGAGCATCTGCATCACGTGGGCTTTTTCGGTGCATTTGCACCGTACAAGCTCTTCAAAGTAATCTGTTACATGTAATTATGCATACTTCATGTGTCCCTGTCATATTAACATATTAAATCTCTACCCAAGAGTATGTCTTAGTCGTATAATGAACTGTGGGTCCCCTTCAGACACTCTAGAATGCCTCTGTGCCCATGCCATTGGCTTGGTGTTGAGTGGGATCGTTCCAGTCTTCCTCCTTGCCAACTTGTCTTTTTCACGTTAACTTGGTAAGGCTCACCCTCTGTCCGGCTCTCTTGTCCCAGTGTTTATTTCTGGTATTCTCACTATAATGTTCTTGCTTCCCATTGTTCTCCTGACATGGATTTTTTTTCACATAATTGTTTTACATATGATATAGCTTTGGTTAAGCAGCAACACAGTTAGCATAAACAGATTTAAAAAAAATAGATTGAGTTGTCCTGCTTGTTGGAACTCAGTCCATGTCTGTGGCCCAGAGCTTCGCTACACAAGTCCAATCCTGTGTCATTTTGAAATCTGGCTTCGTGTCGACCTTAAGCTTTCCTGCGACGAATCTTACTGAATTAAACTTTCAATATATAAATAGGGAAAGCCAAGTTTCCCCAAATAACCTCACACTGATCTGCTTGTCAGAGGTGTCCTGAGAGAGACCCTGTCAAGCATTGCTCCTCTTAAGTGCCTGCGTGGCTTTGTATTTCTATGTTTGGACACAAAAATTAGTTCATTCTACTGGGCCTGCCTTGTATTTCCCAAAGTGGTGTTTGTTTGGAGGCGGTCTAGAGGCATCTGAGTTCTAACAGTGAAATGTAAAACAAAACACTATTAACTCTGTCGCTGTTTTTAAGAAAAGAACGAAACAACGAAACACAACTGTGGCTTTGGGTAACTTCACAGAGCGACAAGCAAGCCATCTGCCGGTACCGGCTGCTTTGGGGATGGCTGATCACGGGGTCACATGAAACATTCATAGTAATTAGTGGCAGCACCAAAATAGACCACCGTGGTGCTTTTCCAGTTGTTATGGTGACAGCCCCCCCGCCCCCCCCATCCCCCCTTCTTCCCTGCTGAAGGCACTCCTGCTTTCTGCGGCCTTCCATCTGGTGTGGACTCTCAGAGTGTAGTGAAATTAAATTGACTGCTCGTGTGTCGCCCAGAGCTGGGAGTGTTGGGAGAAGGGGAGGGTTGGGAGGAGGAGGAGGAGGAGCTGGGGAGACTGTCCCCTCTGCTCGAGCAAGGGTGCCAGGGCAGCTGGCACATCCCTGCCGACCACCAGACAGGTGCTGTCCAGGGGCCGCAAGGGCATTGACAACAGAGACGGCGCCTCTGTGCTCACGAGTGAGAGTCGCCCTGGTGATCAGTGCGTCCTTGGTCTGTCAGGAAGAGACCCCTGACACCCTTCACCCCAACCCTCTGTGTGTGGACTGTCGATCATTCTCCTGGCATTTTTTTTTTTTTTTTTTTAGAAGTTATCAAGTGTTGACATTCTCCTCTCTCTGCTAAAATCTCAAAACTTAGCCAGAACTTAGTTCCTTCGGGTTCTGGTCTCTTTGGAGCTAGATGTTCAAAATAGTGGGGTGTACCTGCTGTCAATCTCAACTCTCCAGAGGCTCCAGGGCTGCTAACTGAGCATCCACCCCCTAGACCCCCCACAGCCTCACCAGATATGTTTGCAGGAGAGAAGAAGGGAGATTTAGAATCGAGCTGTAGCATTCTCTGTTCTAATGAGAAAGGTGGGGCCCAGGACAGGGCCCAGTGTGAGGCCCCCGAGGAGCTGGCGGATGGCAGGTGGTATCCTATCACCCAGTGGGGTCACGTGATGATGCTAGAACAATCATACCCTTGTCAGCCGTTAGTTGAAAGAGACCCCTATTACAAATGGCAGGCTAACGAAAACAAGCTTATTAACACGGATATTTTGTAAACACATGAGAGACAACTAAGGTATGGGGAGTGTTCAAAACAGAGCTGGTTTGGAATGAGCCTTCCTGGTTTTGGAATCAGCTCAGCCATCCTTTACCTTTGGGGCTGCATGCTCCTATTTCCATAACACAGGCTAGAGTGTCTGGAGGTCTTTGATCCACCGCGTGCTAACACTGTGTCTCTAGGAAAATGACTTTCAGCTCCTCAGGTATCAGTTGGGATTCATAGGGAATCTTCTCTGGAAGGCTGTTTTGAAGACGTGGCCCTGCTCCATGGAAAGTCTGGCACACAGCCAGCTGCAGAGTGAAGGGCGCAGCAGCATCAGTCATTTCCATTAATTAAGCAAATCCCCACTGCTGCTTCCTGCCTGGCTCTGGTCCCATCATTTCTTAGACCCAAAGTGTCCCCTCCAGGCTCTCAATGGAGGCACGGCATACCTCTCCTTGCCGGGCAGCTGTTCAAGATCCAGCGGCAGATGGCCAGCGTCCTTGTGCCATGAACATCTGACAGCCTTTATGCCGATGGCAGGGTAGGTCCATCCTGAGCAGCACAGCCCACGGCATTCAGTCTGGGGGTTTCTGCTGCTCAGCAGCTCCCGTACCAGCAGCAGGTCTGAGAGTCAGAGTCGGCTCTCAGAAGCCAGGCCAACAGGAACTCTGAGAGCTGTGATGTTCATTCCGTGTGCTGGCCCAGATGCCCTGGGCTTGACAGCTTTATCTTCATCCACAGGACACATCCATTCAGCAAAAACGTCTGAACCCATGCTGCACGCCCATCACTATGGTCACTGTCAGAGGCGCAAACTGGAAAAAAATAGTTTCCTCATAAAGTCTAGTAACCTGGGTGCCTGGACAACAGGTGAATAGATAAGGAAGTCGCTGGACGTTTACACAATAGAATATTGTTCAGCTGCTTAAAAAAATGAAATCATGAATTTGCAGGTAAATGGATTGAGCTAGGAAAAAAAAAATGCCCCAAGTAAGGTAACCCAAACCCCAAAAGACAAGAATGGTATATATTCTCTTATATATGGATGTTAGTTTTTAAGTTCAATAGGTATGATACCGTCTGGATAACCACAGTGGTTAGGCATAAAGAACTAGTTGGGGTAGGGGGGTCTTCCAAGGAAGGAGAAATAGAGTATGTAGTTATGGTGAGACACGGGGGATACCGGAATGAGAGGATTAAACAGGGAGAGGAAAGGAAGAGTCTGCAACTCATTACATAGACCACACTAGCTTCAAACTCACAGGGATTCACCTGTCTCTCCTTCCCAAGGGTTAGGATTAAAGGTGTTTGCCACTATGCCCAGCTCCCCCTTCAAAAAAAATGTTTTTTAAATTGGAATTACATAATTTTCCCCCTCCCCTTTCCTCCTTCTAACCCATCCCATATCCCTTGCTCCCTCTCAAAATCATGGCCGTCTTTTCATGGTATTAGACAGCCAGTTGGGGGCTTATACACCAGGAAGACTGTCTCTCCCATCCACAGCAGCATCCTTGCTTGCCTGTAGTTCTTTGTCTACATTTTTGAAACAATTAAAGCTGTTTAAATTATAAAGACACAGAGGGAAATACAGCGCTCATTAAGAGACTGCTGATTGTGAACTGATCCTAATAGATTGCTCCAATTGTCTCTGATCTCTCAATGAAAAGAAAAAATAGAAAGTTGAGTCTAGTTCAGTCTCTCCCAACATTTAATCTTCCCGCCTCCCCAGAGGAGCCGGGGCCTCATGTGGGCTGCATTATGCTTTCGATAACTTCTGTGTTTTTGAATATTCACCAAACAACACATAGGATTGTTTACTTAAATGTGTTCTACAAATTATGCCACATGTCTTTTCAGCCTTCTGGCTATACAGTGTCAGTTACAAACACTCACCTGTGTGGTAACAAGAAAGCAACTGTGTACATCACAAAACAAAGGTGTGATTTCTGTGAAGATGAGAAAAGATAGGCCATTCTGGGATTCTTCATGTTTTGATAATGTCCCCATGATTTCTGAATAGCTCAAAGAAGAATTAAGTTTGAGACCCTGAATGCAAGTTAAGTAATATAGCTGTGAAGAGATGCTACGATCAAGGCAACTCCTATGAAAGAAAGCATTAGTGGGGGCTTGCTTACAGTTTTGGGGGTTAGTCCATTATCATCATGGCAAGGGCATGGTGTTATGGAGCATGGGAGCAGGTAGGTGTGGTGCTGGAGAAGTAGCTAAGAGCTACATCCTATAGGCAGGGGCAGGGGTCAGGGGGCGGGAGGGGCACACGAACAGAAAGATAGACAGACAGACAGACACAGTGGGCCTGGCATGGACTTTTAAAACCTCAAAGCCTGCCTTGAGTGACAGACATACTTCTTCCAACAAGGCCACACCTCCTAGTCTTTCTAATCCTTTCTAATGGTTTCCACACCCTGGTGACTACACATTCTACTGTATGAGCCCATGGGGGCCGTTCTTATTCAAAGCACCACAGGTCTTCCGCTGGTGCTGAGATTTGACTACATAGGTCTTCCTAGAGAAAAGGTGGAAACTAGCAACTTGGCTCAGAGGTTGAGGCTGAGCCTGGAAGTACAGCTGGTTTGCTTAGGTTGTTTCCCGCCTCATCTCTCACCGGCAACTCCAGTGAATTGCCACTGCTACTGTAACATTCAGATCTTTTAACTGGAACGAACATGGAGGAGTGAATCTTCTCTATCTTCATATCTATCATGCACACTGTGCAGGGAGGGTGGGGTGAGACCTTGGAGAACAGCTGTCCTGACTTCTATAGTTCTACACAGTTGTCCCTGACTTTGAGGGGAAGAACTGTATCCAGTTACTCTTCTGCCGTCAGAATTCTGTCTATCCGTTGCTTTTATGCTTTGTAGGATTTTCAGGTCACCTGTAAAAATGTATTCAGAAACAGAAACAAACATGGACTTTATTTGATTAATGGCATAGCATTAAAATCAAGTTTCCTGGTGGGAGGAGGTGGCAGCGTGTGGATTCTGTGGCCCATGTTACCATTGGAGGCCATGGGGATGTATGTCCGTGGTCTGTGCTGCTGCCTGAAGTATTGATGTCCCTGGGCCTGTGCTGCCACTGAGGGCCATGAGGATGTCTGTGGTCCATGCTGCGGCCAGGGTTTATGGTCTGTGCTAATGCTGGAGACCATGTGAATATCTGTGGTCTGTGCTGAGCCAGAAACCACATGGAAGTCCACGATCCATGCTCCTGCTGACTGTAAAGGGCAAGGAGGCTTCTTTTGCACAATATTGATGACTGCAGACAGGAAGAGGGACAAAGAAGGCTTCTGTGACAACCTCTACTCCCCTACCCTCCATTCCCCTCAAAATAAACAGTCTAGAGAGGAAGCCTTTGAACAGAACTCTTAAAAACTGTGACAGGGATGCTGAAGTGTAGCTTGCCACAGTTGATGGCTTCTGGTGGGGGTGGGGAAGGATTCAATTTTCTTTAAGGGATTGGCCACTGGAAGTTTGACCATGCACCAGTGAATGTATGGATAACACAAATTGGACTTTTTTTTTTCCTTTTCTTTTTTGGGGGGGAGGGGGGAGGGGGGAGGGGAAGGGAGTGGACCTGAGAAGGCTGGGAAGTGAATGTGATGGGATGTATTATGTGAAAATAATCAATCAAAATGTTATGTTGGAAAGAAGTAAATAATGTTTCTTCAAGAACTTCTGATAATAAAAAGTATTCTGCATATTCCCTGTGGTAAAAAGACATGAGCGATATCAAAACGTCTTATTATTGAAGTTCTCACTAATAACCACCCAGTCGACAGGTGCCCTGCATTATGGGGGAGTTCCTGCCTTCTCTTGTGTGCCACTTAACTCCATGTTTGGTCCCTGAGTCACATTTTCCCGGTACAGAGAAGAACCACTGGCCAATTTCTTTAAATTCCTGATATTTCTAGATACAAATGCCATACCAATGGACTTTGCATGGCACAAGGTCTCAGAGCTGACGCGAGCTATCTTCCAACTACATCACATCACAGTTTTCTTCTGTAAAATACGAGCCAAGATTTATGCATCAAAAAAGTCACAGCAAGGAACAAATGAGCTATGTGTGAAAGCATTTTGCAAATATAGAGCACAAAACAACTGCACCATTTTGCTAGTTACATTTACTCTCCCTCAAAACATCCCCGAGCGATGTTACAGTGCCATTGTTCACGTAGTCTACATTCTTCAGCTTTTCAGGAAGTATTGGGAAAGTGTGGCAACAAAGGATGTATTATTTAAGCTAAACCTAATGCATAACTATGCGTCATTGTGCATACTTTGTGCATAGCTCATTATGCTACATTCTTTATTATCTGTACAGTTCCTGCCAGGTACAAACACATGACGCTATACCCGGAGGTAGGGATGGGGAGACGCTGTCATCACAGAAAATTGAATTTTGAAAATAGATAAATGTCCGTATGCATATTTTTAAAATAAAGAGCAGTCTTGGCTCCCCATGCCTCTATTTCCATAACAATGGTTCCTGGGCAGAAAGTTACTATCTGGGACACCTTAAGGACTAGTGGCTGCAGCAAAAGCGAGTTTCCTCAGTAAATAAAGCATGTAATCTGACATTCTGGACTTAACTTCTAAGAAAGTCCTGATAAGTTTGATCAAGCGTTCCCTAAAGGTTTGTGTGTTTGAAGCTTGGTTCCTACCCTGTGGCAGTGAAAGGAAGGAGAGGAATCTTTAGGAGGGAGGAACTAGTTAGAAGTCTTCCAGTCTGCCTTCCCAAAACACAGGGACGTGCCTTTGAGTGGAGTCCTGGTGCCCCTGGCTGAATTCTGTCTGTCTCCCAGCTGTCATGAGGTGAGGAGCTTTGACCAGCATGTGTATCTGATGCGTTTCCTTGCCATAGGCAGGTGTTGCAATCATACCATTCCAGAGATTTCTTTCTGTGATAGGGTTTGCAAATAGTTCTCCCAGTTTCTACTGGCCTTTGGACACCGTGTTTCAGGAGACTGCTTATAAAATGTAGAGTTTAATGTCACCAAATTATTAGTCCTTTAAAAGTCAGTTCAGAGGGGGCTTGGGAAAGGGCTCAGTGGATAAAGCACTTGTCATGGGTCCCCAGAATCCATGTAAAAGCCAGGCAGGTGTGACAGCCCCCGGTAGTCCCAGAACTCAAGAGGTAATCCCAGAACTCAAGTACATATTTATAGGGTAGCATGGAATGCTTAATACAAGTATACATTCTGCACCATTCAAATCAGGCTAAAAATTCCTATCTCCTGCAACATTTATAATTTCTCCGTGATAAAAACATTCACGATGCTTTCTTCTAGCTTCTGTTGAAATTGTGCAATATTCTTACCTTTAATCACTCTAGTGTGCAACAGAAAACCAGTACTTTTCCTACTAATATTTTAAATTGGTGCATAAGCGTTATCCATGTCTATGGAATACAGCATGATAATTCAGTGCATGGACAATGTATAATAATCTGATCAGGGTAGTTGGTATGTCCACCAACCATTTACGATTTCTTTATGTGTTCATTAAGATTTAATGGTCATGGGTCTCCTCGTGGGTTTTTGTGCACATATCTGCTTCTGGGTAGCATTTTTTGTCATATGGGTTTCACAATGACATTCTTATGTACATATGTCATTAACTTGATCTTATTCCCGTCATCCCATTATCATCTCTATACTCCCCGAAACAGTCCCCTTCCTCTTCCCGAACACTGCCCCCTCTGATTTATCTTTTTTTTTTTAATGCTACATTCCATGATGCAATACTTGTCTTCCTGGCTTGACTAATTTCTTTTAATCTGATGACCTTGTATTCCATCCATGTACCTGAAAAGGACAATTCCATTCCTCTTAGTGGCTGAATAAAATGCCACTGTGCATATAACACACTTTCTTTATCCATTCACCTAATGGTGCCTACCTAAGCTGATTCCACAGCTTGACTACTGTGAATACAGCTGCAGTTAACATGGGTGTGCAGATGCCTGTTATATGCTGACTTAGGTTCCTTCCAGTAAACACCTAGCAGGAGTCTAGCTAGGTCAGATGGTAGTTCTATTTTTAGTTTTCTGATGAACCCCCAAACTGATTTCCATAGTGGC
Organism: Peromyscus melanophrys; assembly: GCA_902168415.1. Classification (NCBI taxonomy): domain Eukaryota; kingdom Metazoa; phylum Chordata; class Mammalia; order Rodentia; family Cricetidae; genus Peromyscus; species Peromyscus melanophrys. Next base: position 9,284 of record CABHPR010094096.1, read on the forward strand.
TCCATTAGCTTATACTCCTACCAAAAGTGGATAAGGGTTTCCGAGGCTGTAGAATTTGTTCTTCAGCTAGAAATTTAATGGGCTTACTTATGGTGCATGTACTTATTTGTATGAGAAAGTATTTCGACGCATTATGATGAACACCTAGCATAAGTCATGTTCCATGTGCTGGAGACAGAGTAAGTGAGACCATTGGGTCCTCAGGCTTCATGAAGCTTCTGACCAACTAGGGATGACTGATGGGCATTTAATAATTTATTATTCTTATTTTGTGACAGTTTGCCTGTGTGTATTTCTGTACGAGGGTAACAGAGCCCTGAAACAGGAGTTACAGACAGTCTTGAGCTGCCATGTGGGTGCTGGGAGTTGAACCCAGGTCCTCTGGAAGAGCAGCCAGTGCTCTTAACCCACTGAGCCATCTCTCTAGTCCCAAATATGGTCATTTAGATTTTGTTTTTCAAGACAGGGTTTCTCTGCATAACCCTTGCTGTCCTGGGACTCTCTCTGTAGACCAGGATGGCCTCAAACTCAGAGATCTGCCTGCCTCTGCCTCCCATGTGCTGGGATTAAAGGCATATGGCTGCCGCAGCTGCCGCCACCACCACCACTACCATCGCCCTGATGAGCATTTAGAAAATAGCCTGTGCTGTATTTTATGGGAAGAATGGAGCTGGCAGGAGTTGAGTATAAATGAACCCATGAGGACCCATAAGCATTTGATGTTCTTATTTCTCAGAAAAGACTTAGGTGTTTTTGCTGTGGGATGATCCTTCTGTACAAAAATACCCACCTAATAAAGTAGTATATTTACAAATGAACATATTGACTATATATTAAATTAGTAATGGTGGATATTATGCATTTGAATATTCATTTTGCTATGGTAGAATGACTCAAAAAATATGGAAAAAAAAGATAGAGGACAAATACAATCTTGCCCTATAAATTCAAAACCAAAGGCCCAAGAGTACGGTAGATTAAAGTGGAAGGAGGGTTGTCTAGAGGGTGTACTGTGCTCACCAACTCCCAGTAGCCAAGAACAGCACACTTGGCACTGTGCATGGCCATGGGGACCTGCACCCTGCAAGAGGTGTATCTTTATATTTATTACAAAATACATATATTCATTTTTATTCTGTATTTTAATTTTTTTCATTTTGGAGCCCACCTTGATTCCTCCCTGATCTCACTGATGTAGCCGCAGCCAGCCATGCCCTACTGGGTGCCAGGCCCCCTCTGCCACACCCTACTGGGTGCCAGGGCCCCTCTGTTAATCTCCTCAGCCAGTGTGGTGCTGCTCAAAACACCTTTCTCTCCCTCTTCTCAGTGCTTCAGACTCCCCCTGTAGCAGAGGATGACCTTGACCTCCTGATCTGGTGCCTCCATCTCCCAGGCACTTGGACCACAAGTGTGGACCACCATGCCGGCCCCACTGCTCTCCCTCTATGACATCTTTCTTCTCTATTTCTGAACTCTGCTTTGTGCTTTTTCTAGTTATTCCCAAGAAAGAAACAACGTGAAGCTCACATATGCTGCGACTGAAAATCATGTTGCCGAAAGGACTTACAGAAATAGCCCGAGGAAGAGAATTCTTCCCAAGGAGAGCGGCTAGGGAACCATTCCTGCCTTCGTTCTCTTTAAATAAGATTATTTAACATAGATTTGAGGAGAGCATGGTGAGACACATTTTGTTTTCCTGTTAATTGCATTTGAGCTAAAAAGCAGAAGTTAAAAAAAGCATTTTCTAAAATAATAAGCCCTTGGAAAGGATAAATTTAATTTGTTTAGCCCTGTTGAAGCAGAGCATAGAGAGACATGCACTATGAGGGGGTAGATTTAACTCCTCCAGCCCTGTTGGAACAGAACATAGAGAGACATTCACTATGAGGGGATAGATTTAACTCCTCCAGCCCTGTTGGAACAGAGCATAGAGAGACATTCACTATGAGGGGATAGATTTGACTTGCTCAGCCCTGTTGGAGCAGAGTGCAGAG
>CABHPR010094102.1:0-10623 GCA_902168415.1 Peromyscus melanophrys
CTATCTATCATCTATCATCTATCTATCATCTATCATCTATCTATCATGTATCTATCTTCTATCTATCATGTCACCTATCATCTGTCATCTATCAATCTATCTATATTCTATCATCTATCTTCTATCTAACATCTATCTAGCATCATCTGTCATCTATCATCTTCTATCATCTATCTATCTGTCTATGATCATCTATCCATCCATCCACTTATTTAAGGAATAGGTACAATTCTCTTTCTAGATGTAATCAACTTCAAGTGAAGGTCTGGAGAGATTGCTCTGGGGTTAAGAGTACTAACTGCTCTTCCAGAGGACCAGAGTTCAGTTCCTAGCACCCATATCAAATAACTCTCAATCACTTGTAACTCCAGGGGATTCAGTGACCTCTTCTGAACTCTGCAGGCACATAAACACACACACACACACACACACACACACACACACACACACACACACACTTATATAAAAGGAAGAAGAAAAACAGTGACTGTCATAGACAGCTTGAGACCTTAGGGAGAATGCCATGAAGGACACTGAGATAACCAACAGGTGTCAATGGTGCACACACACACACACACACACACACACACACACACACACACACACGCAAAGGAGCTTTCAGTCCACTTAGTCTATTGATGCCATTGCACAATGAGGGATATGCCACTGACTGTTTTTCATTGAGATTATATAGTATGGGGTTGGGTGGTGGCGGCGGCGGCGGCGGCGGCGGCGGCGGCGGCGCACGCCTTTAATCCCAGCACTCGGGTGTCAGAGCCAGGCGGATCTCTGTGAGTTCAAAGCCAGCCTGGTCTACAGAGCAAGATCCAGGACAGGCACCAAAAACTACTCAGAGAAACCCTGTCTCAAAAAACAAAAACAAAAAAACCAAAACATGAGGTGCTAGAAACCTCATCCAATGACAGAGGGAACCGGATGCAGAGATCCACGGTCAGGCCCCAGGTGGAGCTCCAGGAGTCCAATTGGCGAGAAAGAGGAGGGTTTGTATAAGTGAGAATTGTTGAGACCAAGGTTGGATAAAGCACAGGGACAAATAGCCAAATGAATGGAAACACATGAACTATGAACTAATAGCTAAGGAGCCCCCAACTGGATCAGGCCCTCTGGATAAGTGAGACAGTTGATTAGCTTGATCTGTTTGGGAGGCATCCAGGCAGTGGGATGTGCTGTCCTCAGTCCTCAGTGCATGTGCTGGCTGTTTGGAACCTGGGGCCTATACAGGGACACTTGGCTCAACCTGGGAGGAGAGGACTGGACCTGCCTGGACTGAATCTCTACCAAGTTGAACTCAATCCTCAGGGGAGTCTTTGCCATGGAGGAGATAGGAATGGGGGGTGGGCTGGGGTGAAGGGGGGAGGGGGAGAACAAGGGAATCCGTGCCTGATATGTAAAATTGAATTAAATTTTAAAAAAAGCAATTTGGAGGGAAGAAATGGTTTATTTGGCTAATAGGTTACAAGTCTGTCATCTAGGGAAGCCAGAGCAGGAACTGGAGCAGAGGCTGTGGGGGAGCACTGAGTACTGGCTTGCTCACAGGCTCACACTTAGCTCCCTTTCTAATACAGCCTGGGCCCACCTGCCTACATACGGATGGTACCGCCCACAGTGTGCTGGGCCTTCCTACATCAGTCAGCAATCAGAAAACGCTGCGCAGACACATGCCCATTGGCCAATCTGATGGAAACAGTTCTTCAGTTGAGGTTTCCTCTTCCCAGACATCTCTAAGTTTGTGTCAAATTGACAGCGGAAGCTGACAATGATGTTTTCTCTATTATCTCTGTAGCTTTGGAAAATACTCATCTACTTACAATGAATTTATTTATTTGGAGAAAGGGTATCATGTAGTTCAGGATGTACACTATGTAGTTGAGGATGACTTTGAACTCCTGTCCACAACAGCATGTGTGCACTGGGGAGGTGTGCACCTCCATGATCCATTTCCACAATACTGGGGATGGAACCCAAGGCTTGGTGCATTCTGCGTAAGCATGCTACCCACTGAGCCACCTCCTCACCTCTTGTTTTATTTTCTGGCACAAGGTCTCACTGAGAAGCCCAGGTTATCTACCACAGCTGTCTGTGTAGATCTGGCTAGCCTCAAATTTATAATCCTCCTGCCTCAGCCTTTCAGGTACTTTTTGCTGTCAGTCCTGTTGCTTTGTATTTGCAACCACATTGTAAAGTGTCTGTATCTTCCAATATATCTTCAGTGTCAAGGGTTCTCTATTGCCTGTCTACCCACTAAATAAAAGTAGTGAACTGCTGTAAATTCAAAAAAAAAAAATACCAAAACAACAACAACCAAAGATTATATCACGCTTTGATTTTGGGTGGTGTGTCCGTCTAGGTCTTGGGTTACAGGTGGCAGAAGCTGTCATGCCCGCATTTGCTTTGCTTTTTGAGAATAGACTGGGTGCTCCTGACATTGGCCCAACATGCTTCTGTATCTTGCTACCACCGGTGAAAGAAGTATATAGAAGGACATGGAAGTTTCCAAGTCTGGAAGTGAGCATGGATGACCCAGGGGCCCTGGGGCTGAACATACGAGAATAAAACCACCACTGAGAGGTCAATCGCTCGCTGTAATAAGAAGTGAATTTTCTGGGCCTGGGAGACGGCTCAGTCAGTAACTTGTTGCTATGCAAGCATGGGGACCTGAGTTCAGATCCCCAGCATCCATGTAAAAAAGCCCTGCATGGTTGTACACATCTATCACCCTAGCATAAAAGGGTGGAGACTAGCCGGACAGTTTTGACAACTGATGAGCTCCTGGTTCAGTGGGGGGAAGGGGATAGATATGATCACATTACATTGTATGACGTTCTCAAAGAATTAAACACTATAAAATAAGGTGGAAAAGGATCAAAAGAAGATAGCTATCCACTACACACATGACCATACTCATTCACAAATGAGCACACATGCACTCACATGTGCGCGCACACACACACACACACACACACACACACACAGACACTACACATACAGATGATTTTTTAAGTGATCTTTCTGCTGCTGTATTAAATATTTAAATAATGACCTGGGAGTTCAGAGTAGACCTTGAAATTTTTCTGGCAGCTTTCAGCAGAAAGGTGGGAAAGGTTGTATCTTTGTTCTGAGAACTCCACCCCGATCTGCAGCACTTGGAGTTGCCTTGGAACCAGTATTGTTGGTTGAGAGGCATTCCTAAGATCCGCTTTGCCTAGGGAGTGTAATTATGTAATACAACTGTTACATGCCCCAAGGGGGCCGTGAACTTGAAGAAAAAAGAGCCCCATACATGAGTACCCAGTGAGGCCTGAACAGGACACGGGTCCCCTGGACCTGGAGTTACAGATGGTTGTCAGCTGTCTGGCATGTGTGCTGGGAATTGAACACTGGCCCTCTGGAAGAGCGGGGAATTGAACACTGGCCCTTTGGAAGAGCAGGGAATTGAACACTGGCCCTCTGGGAGAGGGGTGGGTACCCTCAGATCCTGAGGCGGGTGTCCAGCCCCTCTTTTCTTTCACTTTGTGTCAGTCTTGCTAGAGATGTATCTTTTTTTAAGAACCATCTTTCTGTTTCATTGGTTTTCCTGTTTTCTGTTTTCCTGATCTCTGCTCCTGTTTTGGTTTCCTTTATTCTGCTTCCTTTGGGGGTGCTTTTGCCCACTGTTTTCTGGTTTCCTATGGGGAGAAACCCTGATCACCGGCTTGAAGTGTTCCTCCTTTCTAATCTTAGCCTTCCGTGCTATGAGCACTCGCTTTGGCACTGCGGTTGCTGTGCCCAGAGTTCTGTGCAGTTTTCGTTTCTTTTGAAATTCCTTTTTTGGCCCCATGAATAATGATCAGTGGTGTGCTCTATGATGTCTAAGTGTTTGGAAGTTTTCCTGTTATTTCTGCCTGCTGAATTTTAACAACAATCTAGGGCATTGTATGGCATGTGGTCCATGTATTCAATCGCGACGTCACAATGCAGAGCTCAAGATATATGTGTTTGATAAATAAAAATGAATGAATGATTGGCACGTTAACTTAAAAATCAATGAAGAGAGAGCTGCAGGCTGAAGGAGTAAGAAAGATGGCAGGATGCTGAAGGTGACTCTCCCAGGTAAGGAAATACAGCTGCCTCGCGCTTTCTTCCTTCTGAGTTCCACACTCTGTCCTAGCAGACACAGCCTTCACAGCCAGGCTACAGACTGCTTTCACCCTCTCCTGGCAGGTTGATCAGAATTTGAATCGCTGAGAGAGCCAACAGGGAGGCCATAAAACGACCCCAAGGAGATCCTAGAGCTAAACTACTCCACACTCTTGCTCAGGTAAGGAGCCTGCTAGCCTCCCAAATTATTGCCATGGGCAGTTCCTGCCATGGTTGCTGCCCCACAGAGGTATGTATGTCCATCTAATTGGCAGGCCATCTCATCTCTCTGTTCTCACTGTGCAAAGTCCCTAGACATCCTGAGAGTTAGTGTTCACTCAGGATATCTTTTTAAGTCTTTGCAATCAACCAGCCACAAAGCCACATGTGAAATTTGGTGGCCATTGTAGAGATTTTGGGAGGCAATCAAGTCCTTCAGAAGGGCTTGTGCCATTCTGCCAGTCAGGGGCAGGTTGACCTACTGAGGGGGCTAGTTAACTAGCTGGTTCTAAAAGTGCACTCCACTGCCTTGCTTTCTCGCTTTCTGCCATATGATCTCCTCTGTCCCTCTACCTCCCCAGGATCCAGGCTGAGGCTGGGTCTCTGTTTCTGGATGTCTGGCTTCCAGAACCATGCACAATCAAAATCGTCCCTTTATTATGAGTCTTGGGTATTCACTATAGCGAAAGAAAATATAGCTGAGTAATGTGAACAGGAGAAAAAAACATCCATCACATAAAAATCACTGAGGTCTGACAGTTCAGACCCACTATTGTAACATTACCTCAGTGGTACATGTACAGATGCACATACACACACAAATGCAACATGTTTTGCAAAGGAGGGACCCAGGATCATGGAGAGAATCTCAGGATAAATACAATCTCTGTCCCCAAAATCTTACCAGCTGAGTTGGCAGATGAAATTCCTAAGCATTGTATAATAATGATCACAACACACGATGATTGTGCTAGTCAGCCTGTCATTATTGTAGCAAAATAACTAATATAATCAGCTTATAATGAGAAAAGGTTTATTTTGGCTCACAGCTTTGTAGTTTCTAGTCTATGTTGACCCCATTGTTTTGGGAGCCTATGTTGAGGCAGCATATTACGGCAGGGCTAGTGGCAGACAAAAACTGCTCAGCTGATGGAGTCAAAGGAGAGAGAGGGAACAGAAGAGAAAGGGGCTTGGCCCCATGCTCCACCTGTAGAACACAGCCTACAGTCCTTCCATTTGGCCCCATCCCCAAGCAGCTACAGTGTCAAGAAAAAGGAATAAGGAAACTAGACAGGATGGATGGAAGTTCAGCTCAGATGCCACCAAGCTTCTCACAAGCTCTCCTGACCCAATCTTTAAAAGAAAATTATACGTGTGTGTACATGCGTGTGTGTGTGTGTGTGTGTGTGTGTGTGTGTGTGTGTGTGTGTGTGTACATGTTACATCAGGTACATGGAAATCTAAGGACAACTTGCAAGAGCCAGTTCTACCACGTGGGACACAGGGATCAAACTCAGGTCTTCAGTACTGGCAGCAGACGCCTTTACCCACTGGCCTATCCTACCAGCCCCATCCAGTCTTGACCCTTTTAATTGGCTGTCTATCCTGTGAAACTGCCCTCTGTACACCACATTGTGGGCTCCATCCTCTTCTTGTAGACCACATTAGAGGCTCCTTCCTCTTCCCGAATATCCTATTAAAGACTCCTTCTCCCTGTGGACCACATATAGTTCCTGGTTAGTCTGGCCAGTGGAGGCCAGGGCAGATGGCACAGGGCAGAAGGGTGAGAATGGGTTTGTTCTTCCTCTGCTTGTTTCTCCAGCTGTCTCAGGTTGACTGCACTCACCACTCCCACTGAAGGTCGCAGCTTCTCTCAAGATCACCTCTCCTCATAACAGTTTCCTTCCAGATTCAGGTAATTCTCTCTCTCTTATCCCTCAAGGCCCATAATGAGTTACCAGCTCTAGACACTCACTAACACCTTAGGAGTCCCCATACCATATCTGAGCACTTGTAAATGGTTCTTGTATAGTGCATTCCAGAGGGTACTCATCTGAGTGGCCTTCTGTTTCCCTCCTCACGCACACACTCTTGCACATACTCCCATGCACACACACACTAAATGCAATAATTTTTCTTTTAAAGACAGTGTGAGAAGGGGCTGAGATGAGCTTGGCAGCCCTCCCATCCATCCATATCCTGCCTGATTCACTTTTCTTGACTTTGCTTTGCTGTGTATTTAAATGTGCATCTGGTAATGGGGGAGGAGACGTGAAGAAGTGTTGATTCTTACGCAAGAAATGAGTGCTTACAGGGCTGAGCGTCTCTCCACATGAACTAAAAGGTTCTTCTCTTAAAATACAAAAGCACAGGGAACAGGTGGTGGCTTTTCCACCCAGGATGAGTAAGGGACCATCATTAGGGCCTGGGTCTAACACAGCTCTTGACAAATCCTGGAGACACAAACCAGTCAGGATTTCAGGTCATCATCAAGCTGAGAAGTTCCCCCGATGCTTCCTTCTCTGCCATAGTTGACACCAGGGTTCCAACTGCTTGTGTTCAACTTGAACTTGGGGACAGAGGCCTAATTTCTACAGCTCGGGGACAATCTGGCCTTTCCTTTGCAATTCCACGCAGAGATCAAGGGTGCTTGGAAAAGGAGTTAGCGCCTAGATGCCACCTGACAGTCCCCTTGGGGAGTCCTGTAGAATATTCACTGCAATTCTCCATTGCTTGGCTCGTTTTCAAAGTGGACAATGGAGATACCAGGAGCTGGGCTTGGGAGAGTTCCAGGCCAGTGCTCACTTTCCACCCTGAGCCCACTCCTTAGCTCCACCTACTCTGGGAAGGTGCCCCAGGAGGAGGTGGACCCAGGAGTCCTAGAGTTCCCAGAAGCATCTGGAGGTGCAGACAATGGGGTGCATACTGGGTCTGGATCCCAGGGAGGTCAGGTTTGGGCATGCCAAGAAGCAGAGTTAGAGGAAGCTCAGGTGGTAATTTGGAAGATTTAGGAGTTCTTGGGCTGTCATCGGATTTTACTGCCACTGGTGACATGCTAAGTTCTCTCCAGAGTAGGAAAGACAGGAAAAAGGAAGGCCAGGTATGCCCATGTGCCAGCCCTGCACAGCTGGAGGATGAGACAAGGCACGGAGGAGGGGGCCGGATGCTTTGGAAGGCTGAGGATACATGCTGGGGCCTGGGCTAGTACTCACCAGGCAGAAGCAGAGGGCTGATAAACTCCCTGCAGTAGAACTTGCCTTGACAATAGCTCTCATGAAAACGAAAACATGCTCTTTCAGAAAACAAGACAATGAACATTGTTTCCATCCATTCCCCACATAGCAGAGAGGCGTCTCATAAGAAAAAACAGGTTGGTGATGAGTGGCAGAGGAGAAACATAAGAAGGCAAGAAGAGGTAGAATGGGACTGCCTTCAATCCTTGCCCCATTGGTCAGCTACTGGATACATGTTCTGCAACTCCTAAGAGCTGGACTTTCCTTCAAGGAAGACTCAGCTGGAGCTTCTCAGTGTACTTGATATCATACACGCCCCTCCCAGGTCTTATGGAACAGTAAGTAACGACTCCCTAAGCCTGGCCTGAGACCCTGCATTTAGAAGAGGCCACCCCTGGTCAGGGTCGATGTTGCAGACCCGTGGGACACACTTAGATAAGTAGCAAGACATCAGAGGATACCAGCTCCATTTGGGCATTGTGGTGGTATTGTGTTCCCCAAAATATTGTGTACCTTAATAAACTTATCTGGGGTCAGAGACAGAATAGCCACAATATTAAACATGAGGATAGGCAGTGGTAGCATACGCCTTTAATCCTAGCATTCCAGAGACAGAAATCCCTCTGGATCTCTGTGAGTTCAAGGCCACATTGGAAATGGCCAGGCATGGTGACCCACGCCTTTAATCCCAGAAAGCAAGCCTTCAATCCCAGGGAGTGGTGGTAGAAAGCAGAAAGGTGTGAGGACCAGAAACTCGAGGCATTTGGCCTGGTTAAGCATTTGGCCTGGTTAAGCTTTCAGGCTTCTAGCAGCAGTTCAGCTGAGACCCATTCTGGATGAGGACTCAGAGGCCTCCAGTCTGAGGAAGCAAGACCAGCTGAGGATCCAGCGAGGTGAGGTAGCTGTGGCTGGTTCTGTCTCTCTGATCATTCAGTGTTCACTCCAATACCTGGCTCTGGGTTTGATTTTATTAATAAGACTCTCTAAGATTCTGCTACAGGGCATACTTCTGTATACCTCCAACTTAACACAAAACCACAGCAGATGTGAGTGATCTAATTCAGCATCTTAGTGATAATGACCCATGCCTTGACATTGTGCCCATGTGGCTGCTTAGGGAGCATCATCTCCACCTCCTACCTCAGCCCTCCCCAGTAAGAGTAAGCATCAATCACCCTACATAAGATGACCTGACCAGATACCCCTGCAGCACAGGCCAGTCTAATCTCTCACCTTGGGGAAGGTCAAGCTTGACTTGGCTTTGTCTTGTTAAGAAAAGGCAGTGTCTCCTCTTTCTTGGGACTCCCTGTCTACACACTCACATTCACACATGCACATGTGTACATGCACATTTCTGAGGGCCTCAGTTATCTGGGCATGTCTGATAGTCTCTGCTTGGAACCTGCCATGTTCCTTTTACATAATTCTAAAGATGACCCTATTTCCCTGAACCCAGGCTCCAAAGGAGTCCCCTCTAGGGTTCAGGATTCCTGTCAATGGCTCTGTGGGGCCACTTCCCTTGACACCTGAAACACATAGAAATGTTTGAGATGGTCTTAGCATAGATGATCATTGAGAATATACTCCACCAGGATGTTGGGTAGTCTGCATCACTCAGTGCAAGGGCCAAGGCTGCCAGTTTCATGAGCAGGAAGTGCCCTGTGTAGCTTACTCACCCACACTAGGCTTGACCTTGACTTGCTACTCCTGCACAATTCAGCTGCCCAATGTATGCTGGGACTTGCAGGTGGCCAGCATCCCTTTTCCATGTTCACACTGCCATATTCCCTCCATTCTTAATCACATCAAATGGGGTAGCTTCTGCTGGGCTGTACTTAGGTCCAAGATCCAGTGCTGTGCTCCAGAGTGAGGCCCCCTTAGGAGCTAGCATACACATCACACAAGCTGAGGAGTCATGCTTACATTGGGCAGCTGAATTGTGCAGGAGTAGCAAGCCAAGGTCAAGCCTGGTGTGGGTGAGTAAGCTACACAGGGCACTTCCTGCTCATGAAACAGGCAGCCTTGGCCCTTGCACTGAGCGATGCAGACTACCCAACTTCCTGGTGGAGTATATTCTCAAAGATCATCTATGCTAGGACCATCTCAAACATTTCTGTGTGTTTCAGGTGTCAAGGGAAGTGGCCCCACAGAGCCATTGACAGGAATCCTGAACCCTAGAGGGGACTCCTTTGGAGCCTGGGTTCAGGGAAATAGGGTCATCTTTAGAATTATGTAAAAGGAACATGGCAGGTCCCAAGCAGAGACTATCAGCTAGCATACACATCACATAAGCTGAGGAGTCAACCTAGGACACTCTGTGAGAAGAAGTACTGGAGAGTGGAGAGCACAGAGGGCTTCCTGGAGTAGGCGAGACTTCTGAGCCCTTTAAGGGTTGCCTTATTATGGGTTGGTTCAAAGTCCAAAGGGTCAAGTACCTCAGAGCAAGCTTATTCAGAAGCAAGGTCATAATAAGATCATAACAGACATAATTAGGTGAGACAAGGTCATACTGAAGTAGTAATGACTCCAACTCAATAGGATTGGGCCCCTAAAGGGGAACTTGGAAACAGGCACACACACGAGAAGAGAGCATCCCATGAGGGTGAGGCAGAGCTAGGCAATGCTTCTGCAAACTAAGAAATGCCAGATGCTGGGGATGGGCAAGGGACCCACACTCTCCCACCAACAGAAGACTGGAAAGAAGGAGTCCTATTGACCTGCATCTTGTACTTCAAACCCCTCAAACCAAGCTAACAAATGCTTGTTGCTTAAATACCTAGACTGTAACACTGTCCCAGAAGCCCTAGCAAATGACACAGCTTAGACACACAGCAGGGGACTGATGTGGCTCCAAGAAGGAAATCTTGCTGCTGGCTGGGGCATCAACATTCCCCACCCCCACCACAGTCAGCAACTATGAGGACCTGAGTTCGGTCCCCAGAACCCATATAGCAATCCAGCCGTAATGATAAGCAGTTGTAATCCCAGCACTGGGAATGTAGAGACAGACAGATCCTTGGGGCTCACTGGCCAGACAGCCTAGCTCAATTGGTAAGGCCCAGGTCCCAGTGAGAGACACTGTGTCCAAAACAAACAACAGCAAAATGAAAGCAAATGGCTCCTGGGTTCCTAAGGAATAACACCCAAGGCTGACATCCGGCTTTCAAATGCTCCCATATATATATATACTTGCACTTGCATGCACACATGGGTGCACACACACACACACACACACACACACACACACACACAC
>CABHPR010094104.1:0-11094 GCA_902168415.1 Peromyscus melanophrys
GAGGTGTGTCTGCACCGCTCTGCAGGAAAACCTGCTTGCTTTTCAGAGGCCTTCTGGAATTTCCATGTCACGAACAGATGGCACTGCTTTCGTTTGAGATGCAGAAGAATTTCCATGTAGTCAAACAGCGAAAGCTTGAGAAAATAGAGTATGAGAAGAAGCTAGAGTGGAGAAAGAGCATGGTATGTCAACAGAAAGCTAGACCCTATACAAAGAAAAAAAAATCTAGTGGGAGCCTTGGCCAGCAGTCTGGGCTCTGCAGGGGTGTGGAAGATGGAGGTGAGAATTCACAGGTCCTGGGCTCAGCTAGGCTTTCAGTTATAAGCACGGCAATATTTTTTCCTCTCTCTCTGTAAATGTAGAAGGTTCTTGTTACATGCCTGGCCCTGGGAACACAGAAGTGAAGTCCCAGTCCCTGCCTCCAGGGACTTGAGCATAGTGGTGAATTCAGACTAATAAAGGATTCCTACGGAAAGCAAGAACAGAAGAGTGGGGGCGCTGGCCCCACCTAGCAGGATCAGGAAGACTCCCAGGAAGGTGTGAGGAGCTGGCCAGAAGAATGGAAGTGAAGCAAAGTGGAGGGGCAAGGTCAAGAGCATGACAGGCTTGGGGACAGGACAAACAAGGACACAGAGGTCCAAGGAATGAGGTAAATACCGAGAGGTCATCTATGTGGTGTGGCATGGCCAAGGAGTTGAGATTCAGGTGGGGGGTTAGAACATATCAGAACATTCAGGAACATCTGAGCACATTACAAGGTCACACAAATCCCTTGCAAAACAAAGTGTGTCCTGTCAGTAAATAGATGAGGGTGTGGGAGTATTTGGTATTAGCACCACACTGCCAAGATCAACAGTTTACGTGCACAATTAACCCTAACACCTATAGAAGAACGTAAGAGCTAAGTACCAGGTACTGGAAGCCCCAGGACCAGTACTGTACTCTTGACAAAGTCACCACCACCAGGCTGACATCCAAGGTGAGCCTTCTGAAGGAAACTGTTGAATGAACAAGCAAATGATCAAAAGACCTTCTAGTTCCTAGTGACATATCACCCCCTTCCTCTGCAATAGTTACTACCTAGACTCTACTAACTCAGCGAGGTAAGTGGATCATTATCTCAGCTGGGTGCAGCTGGGATGCAGCAGGGACTTTATCCTAAGCATGTCTGCAAGCACCAGGCGAGTGGAGTGAGTTCATGAGAGATCTGAGTGTGAGAACTCTGGCAAAGGGAGAATAGGAGTCATTTGAACAGGAACCAGCTGCTAGTCAACTAGAATCAGATTAGGAGAAAGAAAAGATGCAAATTTGTGTTTTCAGTCAAGCAGCTTGTCACGGTCTGAATTTCTTTTCCCTCCATGCCCAGAATCCAGCACGATCGACCTGGTATCTGCATAGAGTAGAAGACATATAGGGAAACGTTGTTTAGGAAGCCACAAAGCCCCTCCCCAAACTGCCTTTGGTGATGGACATGACATTGAACATGGTGATCTCTGTATTTAAAGGGAGAACACCACTGTTCCCCTCAGACAAGATGGCCAAAAGTGTCAGGTGTCAGGACACCCCCTCCCCCAATACACACTTCCTGGAGCTCCTGCTCACCTGCAGGCTAATCTCTGCCCTCAGGCCCTAGACCAGGCCTCAGGACAGCTCCTCCCCCAGCCTGCCAAGTCCGTGTGGCAGTCGCTGATTCCTTGCCTGTTTGTTCTGCCAGAGGGGAGAGGAGGACAGGACGCTGCACTGTGCTGGAATCCTGCCTCACCCCCTTCTGAACAGCTGCCTCCCCCAGCACATGAAAGCTGCTGAGCAAACAGAGAAATCAAAGATGATTATAGGCTGCTAGAAAACCGTGTGTGCTTCCGCCTGGCTGCATCTGCCTGCCAAGCTGTTATGTAAGTCGCAGACTCGCTCAGGCCTGGACCCAAACAGATGCTTGTTGACAGCCCTTCCGTGACCCGCTCTTCACCTAAGCTTCCCCCAACCCCTCCTCACCTGGAGTGCACCCGCCCCCCCCCCCCCTCGTGAGAGCCTTGCACATCCTGCGGCTGACAAGCCACTTTTCTGTTTGTTTTGGGGTTTCCCTGTCTCTGCTCTCTTCCAGCACAGACGCATGGGTGGGTCAGGGCCAAGAGTTGACTTTGGTCCGATTCCAAGTGACTAAGACATTTTTTACTTTGGAAAACTCCATTTCACAATCCAGGGGAGATGGTTGTTTTTCAGCCTCCTAAGTGAATAATTCACTTCGGCTGTTTAGACACCAGAGCTGAACGAGTAACTCCTGGAGCCCCCAGATGACCTCCTGGCTGGAAAGGGGCCTGACCACGCCACTCTGATAACCAATACTTATTTCTATTTAGGGACCCTAGATATGTCCCAAAGCCCAAGGCACCTAAAGGGATTCACAAGGGCCTTTCTTCCAGCGTGTCCATGACTTGGTTAGATGTGTGGTTTCTGGACACTGCTGTCTTTCTGCATCACAGGGCTAGGAACACAGCAGATTCCTGCAGCAGGCACACTGGAAATTCCAAATATCAGCTCCGCCCACATTCTTCATGTGTATGTATTCATGCATGCAGGGGTGTATTTGTTTTTGCCTCTGTGTGGAGTCCCTCGGTTGATGTCCAATGTCTTCCTCTATCTCGCTCCACTCTACATTGTGACAAGGTCTTCCCATTGAACCCAGAGCTCACATATGGTGCTTGTCTGGCTAGCCACCTTGCTCCAGAGACCCCCCCTGTCTCCAACTTCTGGTCACTGGAATTACAGCTGGGCTGCCTCACCCTGAATTTATGTGGGTTCTGGGAATCCAAACTCCAATCCTCATGCTTGCATGGCAAAAATTTTTAACTGTGAAGCCATCCTCTTAGCCCCTAAATTCAGCATTTCCATTAGCATTGTTATCACATCTGAAATGAGCTCTCAGGCCTGTTAGCAATGCAGAACTTAGACATTCAGACCTAATTGACATGGGAGTCCATTACCCTCCTTTTTGCAACTGGAATTGGCCATAGCCCAGCATGAGTGCTCAAATCTCAAGCACAGGGGTTTGAATTTTGGAGTGGGATATAAGCTGTATTGGAAGCCATATGACCTTGTGCTGTAGCATGAACCTTGCTGCATAATTGGCCTATCCTGTCTTCCTTTATCTACTACATCACTTTATAATACACGGGCTTCCAAGGAGTCCCATTCCGATGCTGGCCAGTGGCTGACCATATCCACCCTTTACTTGTTCCATCCTGCAAAGGGTGAGTAGGAGAGCCTGCCCTGAGAACACTCTAGTATTAAGGAGCTTGCATCTTCAGGCTCAGTCTCTATTCTTGGCCCTCACCTCCCTCATTAACACAGGAAATGAGGGGCTCTCACCAAGACACCCACACAGCTGTTCAATTCATTCTCATTCTTCTTTTTTTTTTTTTTTGTTTTGTTTTTTCGAGACAGGGTTTCTCTGTGTAACTTTGCGCCTTTCCTGGAGCTCACTTGGTAGCCCAGGCTGGCCTTGAACTCACAGAGATCCGCTTGCCTCTGCCTCCCCAGTGCTGGGATTAAAGGCGTGCGCCACCAACGCCCGGCTCATTCTCATTCTTCATGCCTGGCAAAAGTGGCCAGATTTAACAACTGAGGCAGAAAGCCCCTCCTAGGAAGATAGCCAGAAAGATCATGTCCAGAGTCCAGGCATTTTGAACAAGCTGAAACCGAAAGAAGGAATTGTTTTCTCTAGATCCTAGCCTATAGAAGATTTAACAGAACCCTAAGTCCACATAAGAGCAGATGTGTATGGGGGTACCCCATAAGCGCCACAGCACTGAGAGACACACTTGTCTGCTGCCCAAGAACTACTTTATTCAAGTATTGTATGGCACACTGAGATGCTGTGGAGGAGCCGCCCTCCCATGGCTACTTCTAAATTGGAGACCCCACCTCAGATCCTAATGCTCTTCTCAAGGAAGCTGCTCCCCACTGCACCTCAAGATGGCCTTCAGGTGGGAAATAAAAGATGAGCTGATGCAGCCCCTGCCGGCTTCCAGGATGATAACTCCCTCATAGTGATCTGGGTTCTACACTAACATTTGGAAGACAAGACCAGTGTTGTCTGGACATGACCCTGAGACTGAGATGTTCTGAGTACCTTTGCCATTGGAGGGGTGCTAGCCTCCTGCTTGGCTACACAGACTCCAAAAAGGGCCCCTAGAACTCCTCCTGGAGATAGGCGTGGGAGAAAAATGCAGTGGAGTAATTTTGCCTAAAGAAAGGAGTTCGTGAACCGTGTTCCCTCTAATGTGCCTAGGAGCAAGTGAGACTAGGCAGATAACAAGGAAAAGCTACACTGTTCAAATCACACCTCCCTGTCTTCATAGGGGACAGTCAGGATGGGAAGTCTTCAGCACAGAAGAACTCTTTGGTGTGCCTGAGAATGAATGGTGTAGAAAGACTGGACTATGAGCCTGAATTTATGACAGCCTTCTGGAAGCCCTTTCTTTAACTCCAGACAATAAGATCACAATCCAATCACTCTTGAGAGTTGGATATTAAATAAAAACATAAGAACAAGGAATCAACAGTCTCTCTCTCTCTCTTTCTCTCTATTTAGAGATATATAAACATTCCACTATACAGCTTAGGAACTTACACATTTAATCATTAACCATTGCTGCTCAGTTAAACCTAAACCATCGTGTTATGTATAGTTAATCAATTACTTCTGGAAGGGTCTAAGAATCCAGAGATAATGCATTTGGCTTTGAAGGATGAGTTTTTAATGAATTTATTTCTTTATAACAGCTTTAGATGTACATAAAAATGGCAAAGATGGCATTTCCTGTCAATGGCATCATAGTTGGATAGGGCACATTTATTACAATTAACAAATAAGCATGGATGCATTGTGATTACCTAAGGTCCATGCCTTAGAGAATGGGGTTTTATGGGGAAATAGAATTAAAATTCCAATGTCTTTTTTGGTCTGTGGTCTTGGGTATCAAACCCAAGGCCTTTCACATGCTAGGCCCATGTCCTATTACTGAAGCATTTCCAGGTGCCCTAATTTCTCAGAGGAATCATGAATCAGACTTCCACCTGGCAGATAGAAAGCCTTTGCTGAATTAAGCTTTCCCCTTTGGAACACTTACGGCTGTATACTTCCCTGGGTATCCAGGGAACATTAAATATTTTCTGGTCTAAAATCTGGATTGTCGTTGCAAAGAAACATTTTATAACCGCAGTGGCATGAGATGGCCAAGAGTGGAGATTCTAGAATTAAATCCCTTGGATCCTAGTTCTGACATTCTGAGCTGTTACTTTTTCAAAGCCATATTTTTCTTTTCCATCTACAAGATAGGAATGCTAATAGAATCTTCTTCATAGTGAGGACTTCCAGTGAGGAAGCACTTTGCACAGTTCCAAGCATACTGCAGTAAGGAAATGATGGTGGTGGCTTCTATCGACTTCGAAGCCAAGGCCCTTCTGACCAGCCTTGCTCAACGAGCTAGTCAATGAGTGTCTAGATCAATTTAGTGAAAAATAGCTGTTTCAACAAATATCAGTGTCAAAGGTCAGAAGGGAACAGAAAAAGAGTTATATAAGCACAAACTTCATTGCTTGAGGAATTCTCTTCAAATTAGAAAAACAAGGCAATTATAGAGACTACTGACCTAAAAACCTGGGAGGAATTAATGACAGGTCTTTTCTGCTTTACCATTCTGCTTGTGAGATTAAAATGCCAGTGACTGTTTTGAGCCCCCGATATCTCTACTGAAGAAAAATGGGGTTTCATGGCTAACTAGGAACACTATGGAGAGTCACCCTACTGCCTGTCTCCCTCCCCACTTTTAGCACATGTTCTAATACTGCAGGTACATGGACCTAGTGCAATAATCAGGCATGTGGGTATTCATGCCTGGCCACGCCTCTCATGCTCCATCCTTTCTGCCTAGGTGAACTCTCACAATTTCACCTGACTGATCTATTCTCAAGACTGAAGTCAGACATTACTTCCCTCAGAACGCTTTGCCTTGCTTAGCCCAAATATTGCTCTTTCCTTCATCCTGTGGTGAGCGCTGTTGGTGCCCAAGTTTAGCACAGTTCCCACAAGATGATGAGTGCTCAGAAAATCTCAGTGTCTTATCACTTACAAGTCAAGAGTCTTTGTGATTTGAGACAGTGAATCCCTGGGTAGCCCATGCTGTCCTCCAACTCCTTATAGAGCACCAGCTTGCTTCCCACTCACGATCTCCTGCCTCTCACATGATGGGATTATAATCCCGTGCCCTTGCGCCAGGCCCAAGGGCTTTTCATTTGTTCACTCAAACCCTGAAGTGGAAGCATCTTGGGGAAGTACATGGATCTGGTACAGGTTACATATTTATAGCTGAGTCATGATGCAGCGGGTCAAAGGCTTCTCTTTGAAGAACACAGCTGAAGCCTTGTGGATGGAGTGGTACTGGGGACGAATGTGGGTGTTCGTCTCCAGGTTTCAGGGCATGAAATGTTGAGATACTTCACAGTCTTCAAAAACAATGATGACAGAACACTGCCACTTGTTCTTTGTCCCACGCGAGTGCTCTGTGTTTTAAGCAGGTTCTCTGGGCTGAGGCTGTTCTAGGAAGGAGTTCCCGTGCAGCCTGCTTCCTTTGACTCTCCTAGGACAGTGTTTCACCTACCTGCCCTTGCCCACCTTTCTAAACCTGATGATCTTTACAATGGCCACACAAGTAAGATTTCTTCTTCGAGGTCACACCAAGTGTGGCCTTTAAAATTAGGATCCAAGCCCATGAGCGGGATTCTAGAGTTTAAACAACTTCCTTCAGCATGGAGCATCTATTGGTGATGTTGGCTTCATGCCCAGAGGATTGGCTCTCCCTGGATGCGGCTGAGCCGTCAGATCAGGTCTACGTCACATGTGCCCATATTCTCAGGCCAGAGAAATAGACCAGTGCTCTGTTATTGTTTAAGAAGTCATTTTAAATTTCAAAATCATTAGTGTGTGTGTATATGTGTGTGTGTGTGTGTGTGTGTGTGTGTGTGTGTGTGTGTAGAATGTGTAAGCACATGGTGGGGGAGGGGCAAGCATCTGCAGTGGTGTGCATGTGGAGGTCAGGGTACAACTTGTGAAATGGTTCTCTCCTTCAGCCTTCATGTAGGTTTTGGGGATGGGACTCAGGTCCCCAGGCTCGTGTGATAAGTGCTTCTACCCACTCAGTCATCTCGCCAGCCCTCATTCAGGAAGTAGTTCATGTCACCTGATTTTCTACCCTGTTCACTCCATGAATACCCCCGGTGCTGGGTAGGAAACAGGGTTCTAGGATGGGTAAGGAGGAATCTTTATATTCACTGTATTGTGACTTACCTACATCAGCATCCATTCTGCACCTAAGGATTGAAGTAGAAATCTCAGTGGTAAATAATGCCATGGGCCCAGTAGCTCTAGAGTAGACTTCAAAAGTCTCTCCATGTAGATACATTGGACAAAAGCTATGCATCTCCCTAGGCAGATGAGTCCTTGCCATGATTTTTGTTATTTTCTTGGCATGTCATTTAGTTTGAAATGAAACATACACCATAAGACATTTGCAACTGTTTGATTACATGCCAAGCATGTCACAGTTTGTAAGTGAAGCCTGCACTGAATCTATAGCATCAGTGTGGAGACTCAGGCAAAGGGCATTTACACATTCTCTGGGTTTTCTTGCTATAGCTGTGTGTGTCTGGAAAGATGCTCCTGGATTCTGGAGAGCATCTGCCTTTGGGGAAGACATCATTATTTCTCTCGGACCAATCAACTCGACTGACAGCACTCCCATCGAAGTGGGGAGGTAACACTAAGGTCAAATACATGATGATTCAGAAAGGAAAGCCCGGCAAACAGCGATGAAAACAGACAGCAGCAGCCACTCCCTCTTGCTCCCTCTCTGGGAGATTAGTCTGTGGTTTTGGCACTAGACAACAACTTGGGGGAGAAAGCAAAGTTTATGGATATGGTTGCCTTTTCTCCTCTAAGCCAACCAGTGCCTTGTTTTTCTGTGAGCCTGCCACTGTGGGAAAATTGCTAGAGTGTAAAGTTTCCCTCTTTGTCCACAGCGTACTTCATTTACCAGGGAGCCAAGTTGGGAACAGAGCCGCCTCTCACACAGCCCATGAATGACTCCATTTTCTCAGGGCAGCCTCTGCCTGCCCATTGTTTAACTGTCATGGTCTCTTGTATAGGTGTTCCCTGCAGTCCAGGCTGTTATGTAACGCCGGGGCAGGGAACATCGCGTGAGAGAAAGAGAAATCAGAGAGGAAAATCCCAGAGGGCAACCCAGACCAAACTGTCTTCTTGGAGGGGGAAGGGGTACAAGGGACAGGGAGGAAGGGAGGGAGGGAGAGAGAAAGAGAGAGAGGAGGAGGGGAAGCTGATTCATATGTAAGCTTGACTGATAAACCCTGGGTGCTGGCATACAAAGCCGCCCGGGGCTGGCAGAAATGAATGCTTCTGTTTATATCCACAAGACAGGACATGCTGTACCCTCAGGTCAGTGCAGCTGTTACCTAGGTCCTCCCCCAAGACTCTGACAAGAAATCCTCCCCCCTTCCTTAAGACCTAAGTGGAAAGGAAAGGATATTCCCTCACCACAGGCTCTGCTGTGTCTCCCTCTCCTGAAACCTCACTGGCTCAGGGAGCCTCTGAATCCTGCCTAGTGAAGCACGCACCTGTGTCAGTCTCCAGGCTGGCATGGTTCTCCAACAAGTCCGCTGTCAAAAGGCAGCCCTTGCTTGGCATCCATGAGTGCTGCCATTGTCTCCCATACCTGCATGTATTGCTATGTCCTGAGAGTTTCCCACTGAGCTGGTTTGAATGAGAAATGAGCCCTATAGGCTGGAGTATTTGAACTCTTGGTTGGTGGTGCTGTTTGGGGAGCTTTAGGAAGTCTGTTACTGGGGGTGTGGGTTTTGAGGGATCATGGAGTCATCTCCCTTCCAGTCCACTGTCTCTGCTTTGGGCTTGCAATTGAAAACGTAATCTCCCAGCTTCCTGCTCCAGCTGACATGCTTGTTGCTCATTGCCATGTCTCCCTGACAGGACGGACTCTTGTCCCTCTGGAACAAAGCCAAAATAAGCTCTCTTCTCCTTAAGTCACTTTGGGTCATGGTGTTTTTTCACAGCAACAGAAAGTAACTAATACGCACATCATCCTCTGGTCTCGCTGCCAGTACTATGGTAGGATGAAGAGTGTAGAGGTGATAACCACACCGGTGTTTCCTTCAAGCTTGTTCTGTAGACTCAGAGTCCTGGCACCATTAGGATAGACCTTGTGGTGAGTAAAGCTGGATTCCACATCCGGATATTTTTGGAGACTACAGCACATTCTCTTCCATTCTTAGAAAGTCACAGTCATGTTGTATAAGGACACCCTGATGGATTTGCAGGAAAGAAACCTGAACCACTCCCATGTGTCATTTCTCAACTATGCTACACGGTCCCTGGAAACAGATACTTCACTTATATTGGTCTTAGTTGAATTTGTTGTTCACAGTTCCATTATGGGTGTTTGATCAATGTGTTGAGTTAAACTGAAACAAATTTAGTTGAGTCTTTTTTCCAAGTTACATGGATTAACTCTACAGGACTAGCATCTCATATAATATATTGTCTTAGTTAAGTTTCTATTGCTGTGATGAAATACCAAGACCAAAAGTAACTTGAGAAGAAAGGATTTATTTCTGCTTATAGTTCCTCATCACAGTCTACCATTGAAGGAAATTGAGGCAGGAATTCAAGGCAGGAACCTGGAGGCAGAAACTGAAGCAGATGCCGTGGAGGAACACTGCTTACTGGCTTGCTCCCCATCACGTGCTCAGTCTGCCTTCTTATACAACCCAGGACCACCTGTCCACACATCAATCATTAATTAATAAAATGCTCCACAGTCTTGCTCATAGGCCAATCTGATGTTCCAATGACTCCAGCCTGTGTCATATTGGCACAGGGCACACACCATGGTGAATGCTAGTCTATATTATTCACTAATTCTATCAATAAAAATAAAAAGATGGCAGCAAGAGAGCTGGGACACTCAAGATGAAGACTTACTGGTCCTTATGAAAGAAAAAGCTCCAGGGGTGGCTACACACAAGTCCCAGGCTCTCAGCCTTGAGTGCCATCTTAGTTTGGGCATCCACTCACCTCTAGCTGGGTTAAGTCCTTGAGACTCAGATGGTAGAGAGTTTGGTCCACATTTCTCTGCCTCAGAGGACCTTTCTCCTCTATCTATACCTTCATTGCAGCAGACTTTAATAGTCCCTTTGATTCACTTCATCACCACCTCAAATGTCTTCTTGGGGTCCCCACAGAAGAGAGTAATTTTTCATGTAGACTGTTTTTCAGTTGACAAAATCCTCTCCAATATGTGTTACCTCACACAATCCTCATCATGAGTCTCTCTCTAAAGGCTCAGTTATAGTTTTATAGATCAGAAAAAATAGTCACTTAATGACCAATTCAGTGTAGTGCCATCAAGGGTCACAGGATGGGCCAGCACCCAGGTCTGGCTTTAGAGACAGCCCTCTGCTCACCATCTCACCAGGGCTGACATATGGGTGACTTTGAGGCAAATATGAGGGAGAATTCCCTCCTCTAGGTCTCACAGGACCTGCCAACAACATTGCCATTCTATATCCACTTATGATTTTGCATAGCAAGAAAGATGCCTGGAGAGAGTGAGAGAGAAGACGGGAGAGAAGATGAAGGAAAGACAGGGAGAATGGACCAACTGACCCCCCAGCTTCATGAGCCAGTTTTTGCCTTGCTCTCTGACCCAAGGGTCTCCTTTCCAGGATAACGGACCATGGGAGTCTATGCTCTGGTCCAGAATAGCAAACATAGATGTTCAATGAATCATTCAGAAGCATAGTCTATCATATCCGAGAGTGTTAATGATTTTCTTGCATTGCCCATGAGTAAAATACCCCAGAAAGCTCTAGGAAGACCTGTTGGTAGTTCTGGATTTATTAAGAAATGTGCACACACACACACACACACACACACACACACACACACACACACACACAGAGAGAGAGAGAGAGAGAGAGAGAGAGAGAGAGAGAGAGAGAGAGAGA